>JAKUAN010000061.1:0-56320 GCA_030674715.1 Clavispora phyllophila
TAAAGAACATCAGTACCTCCCTAAAGAACATCAGTACCTCCCTAAAGAACATCAGTACCTCCCTAAAGAACATCAGTACCTCCCTAAAGAACATCAGTACCTCCCTAAAGAACATCAGTACCTCCCTAAAGAACATCAGTACCTCCCTAAAGAACATCAGTACCTCCCTAAAGAACATCAGTACCTCCCTAAAGAACATGGAACGATATCTCTGCCTGTACCTTTGCTTTTCTGACAAGTGCTATGGCAGTCTCCACTGCTTGAGCCTCGGAAATCTCGAACGTTCCAAACGGCAAATCGGCCACAAGAAACGACGAGTGGTTTCCCCGAGCCACGGCCCCCGCGTGGTAAATCATTTCTTGCAAATCTAGCTGGTTGGTGTCTTCGTAACCAGACGACACCATGGCAAAAGAATCGCCCACCAATGTGATGTCGATCTCGCTTTTGCTGGTGGTGCTACCGGTGAGAGCATCCCATGCGGTTGCCACAGATATTGGCGTTTTTTGGGATTGGACATTTCGCAATAAATGAGACAATGTTGAGAATAAGTGCGAACGTTATAGTGAAGTATCAGAAACGCTTAAAACCATTTTCAAGAAAACTAAAAAAGACTCGCAAAAATCAGAATTCCATCACCAGGATTCGAAAGAAGAAGAGGATAAGACAGTCACCCTCCCACATCTACTAGCCAAATCCCCGCTCATTAGAACTCGTGGTGGACCGGTAACGTGCCGAAAGCAACTTTTACGCATAAACTACGATTGGATCGATCTTGCTGCAGGTGGTGCTATCAGTCCTTCCTGAGAACGCGTATGTTATGAGCGCCCACTACAATAGCCATAACGCCAATTTCCACAGTGGAGGCGACATTCTCCATCTCTTGCGTTTTATTCATTTCTTTCTGGTTGTGAGTGCTTCCATGACTTACCCATGGTCTGAGTAGACCGGGGACCGAATGCGGCAGGAGGGCTTTTTTTCTCTCGCCAGTAGGTTCAGGTCGCATGCGGGCATGCTGCGGCAGCAGCGGCGTCGGGAAGCAAGGAATCGGGTTTGGGGATAAAATTAGAAATTCGCATGTAATACTGTTCCTGTACTTACGCCGTGTGCTGCTCCGATAGGAACGTTGTCCAAAATTATACATGATGACAGGTGCTGGTGTTCTATTATTACTTTGACACCAGATGGTATTACCACTTCTGTCATATTGCGCAATCCTTGATTATAATTCGCTTGTATAAGGAATTTTTCCCACAATCTTCGTTTCGAGAATGGTAAGTCAAGTTTGATGGACCACGCAAATGCCCCCGCAAGTTGATTAGGCTAATATACAAATGTCTAAACCAGTTTAAAATCTTCATTAATCTGAAGAAAGGGTACCGAACAATGAAAAAAAAAAAAAAAAAAAAAAAAAACTTTCTGTCACGGCCACTCATAGTAAATGAATAAAATTCCCCAAAAGAAAGGACCTGTCAAGAACGTAGAAGTATACGCTATAATGTTTTCAAAAGCAATTGAATCCCACAATTGATAAAAAATTCATGCCAATGTTAACATACTATATTTTTATACACTTCTATCTTCCGCATTCTAGATTTCATCTTTTCTCAAACCTTCCCTTACTGCTAAAACGGAGTCAGCAATGACTGCATCCACGCCTGCTTTCATCTGGATTTTGCATAGTTCGGGAGAATTATTCTCAACTCCATAAGTGACACACACCAAGCCAGAACTTTTGACCACCTGAGCCAACCGAGGAGTTTGAACCAACGTTTTCGCAGCACTGACAATGCCCAACAAGTTCCACTTCTTTGCAAAACGAATAGCATTCTGTAAAGAAGAGGCGCGAATATCGGCCATGGTGGCTGTTCCCGCCTCAGTCAAAAACAAAATTGGGATCGTGGGTTGCTTCAATGATAATAACAAGCAAATGTCAGGATGGAAGGATGAGAATAATATGTCACGCCCTGTAGTGTTTTCATCGTACACAGTCTTGAGAATAGTGTCAACATAGAAGTTCATGTCAAATGCAACTTCCCCCATACTCTCGCTTTCAGCCTCATCCAACATGGGATATTTGAGTTCTATGTTGAAACCGACATTCTTGGGCAATCTTTTGAAGAGCTCCTTCAAAGTCACAAAATCGGATGCAATGGAATGGCCTCTAGAATTTCCTTTGAATCCCTTCTCTTTCCAAGTTTTCGTGAGCTTCATTCTGCTGGTAATCTGGTCTTTAAACTCTCTGTCCAAATCATCTTCAATCTTTGCAGGTTCTTTATTGTAGGAATGATAAGACAGCATCAGACGTGGGCGGTTATACTTACCTAAAAGCTCATCGTCGTAGGCAAAACTTCGAGTAACATTACCGTTACCTTTAACTTTTTCGAACAGGAATATCTTTCCGTGGCCCTCAGATGAATTTTGGCTTCCAAGTCCCAAAAATTGCTCGGCAGTCAACGCATGCATTGGAATATCAACCCCCGATTCTGCAACAAGAAAGTCATGATACACAACTGGCACATAATCCTTGGTCAACTGTACATCAAATTCGACGTAAGAAGCACCAAGGGAAGCCGCAGCTATAAATGACTCCACGGTATTTTCGCCTAATTGTAGAGACTTTCTGTCGTTGAAATTCTTTCCCAACCCTCTATGGCCAATAACACGAGTGGACACCAATTGTTTCCAGTAAGTGTCAGAACGCGTGATCGACATTTGCTTATGCTTGAACGGAGTAACGCAGAGGTACTCAAATTTCAACATTCCCATCAAGTCAAGAGATTTCTGCTCAACAATCGGGACGGTAATACCGTTGTGCAAAGAGCGTAAATGATTTCCCACATTTGTATATGCTGAGGTAAGCAAAGCCACTCCACGGCCTAAAACACCGACTTTAGGCTTGGGTGACCCCGTGACTGGGTATTGATAAGTTGGTACGATATCAAAAGTAACGAAGATATCGTTGTGGTCCATTCCATCTGCCAATTTGAAAGAAATTGGGTCCGAGGCACCGCCGTGATGGTCATCCAATGGTAAGTCGATGATGACCGGAATATCAACCACATTTCTAGAGGTTTTTTCAAAACATGTCACCACTAAGGAGAGGGCAGTATCCAACTCAGTGAAAAAAGACTTAGACATCGAAATACGGTTCAACTCGATGGGTTTCAGCTCGTCACGCAAGTCAGTTGTACCTAAAGTCAACAAAATCAATTGCTCGTCCTTTTGCAAGAATCTATGGCCGAAGGATTTAATTGGCTTCATTTTTCTGCGGTTGGCGGGAGATTTAGATCTCAGATGACTGCGAGCCACACCATTTTCGGAGGTTGGGCTTGTCGAAATCACATTCACTGAGGACGAAGAGCCATTTTCCAACTGCTTGAATTGACGGTATACTTCATTGACGGCATTTCTGTTTGGCTCTGGAAGCTTCTCGATAGAAGACGTCAGCAAAAGCATCTCCTCACCACTTGGGTTCAAAAATGGCGAATGCAATCCCGAATCCGGCTGAGACCGAAAATTGGACACACGCGGAACATTTCTGGACGGGTCATCGATATCATACAAGAGTATGGTGCTGTCCTGAGGTTTTACCATATTGGCAACATCCAAGTGACCTCGCAATGCTGCGTGCTCCATGGGCAACCAGCCAGAGTTGTCAACAAAGCAATAGTTAGCGCCTGCATCCACCAACATTTGAACAATTTCGCCAAAACCCTCAGCACAAGCAATGAAAATGGGAGTCCAGCCAAAAACGCTCTCACCCAACTCTGTGTCAGCTCCTCTCTCTATCAAAAATTGCACGAGAGATTTAAAGCGAAGTTTGGAGGCAATGTAAAGCGCTGTCTCAAAATTACCTTCGGCATCACTGTAGTTGACATCCACCAAGTTGGATGTTACCAAGGTGCGGACAATATCAACGCAGTCTAACTTCACAGCCAATAAGAGAAGCTCAGGCGAAGTGAGCGGCGAACACATTGCATCAACTAAATTCTGCAACGTTTTCGAATGTTTGCCGATGATAGCGAGATGTAATGGCGTGAGGCCCTCCTGGTCGCCCCATTCTGCCACAGAATCAAGCGAGTTGGTGGTATCTATCATTTTCCATTTCTTTAAGTTCTCTAAGATAAGCTTTGTCACATCTTTGATACCGTATTGGGCGGCATAGTGCAATGGAGTGCGCATGTAGTTGTCCTTTGCCCTGAGCAATCGCTGGTACAAAGGGTATTGCTCCAATGTAGAAAGAACATGTCCCAAGCCTTCAATACGGATTGGAGTAAGCTGAACGCCATCAGGGCCGCTTTTGTTTCCGTACAAGCGGTTGAGTTCCGAAGACTCTCCCGGGAAACTAACTTTTTCCTCCTTGTTCAATTGCTTCTTGCCCAATGACACCACGTACTGGTGGAAAAAGTTGCGCCCGTTGATATCTAATGGATCAGCCAATCCTCCCTGGGAGTCTTCAGATGGGTTCAAAAGCTGATCCAACAACAAGTCAATGCACAGGAACGAGTTGTTAAGTGTCGCCTTGTTCAAGAGCGAAAGATAAAGCTTTACTGGTCTTGCCTTGGAGTCCAATTTCTGCAACTCTGCCATGAGACCTTCAGCATTGTCGGCTTGGATGAGCTCGTAGAATTCCTCAAGAAACTCCTTATCGAAAGAATGCTTGCGGTTGTTTCCGATCTTCAACACGTTCAAGTCTTGAGTAGCACCTGCAACATTGCTAGCGCGTTCTGCAGACTCAAGTTCCAATTGCTTAACTCCAAGTTGAACCAAAATGTCATTTATAGTATCCAACCCTGTCTGGAGATCGAAGCCATTTGCGAACGGCAAAGCCTCCACGCGGGTGGTGAGATACGCTTCCTTATTGTGAAGTGGCAAGTCCACCTTTGGAACGTCAGCGCCTTCTGCATTTTCGCTCATAAGATGGTCGTTGGCCAAGTTCATGAGGTACAACAACTTCTTGTCGAGCTTTTTCAAGATCTTGACGAACCCCTTGTGGTTCAACTCACCGAACCACTTGAGGTTGCGGTACACGGTTCTGAGCTCTAGCAAAATGGACACAATCTCGTCTAACTCATCCGTGGTGTCTACTTCGTGGGTGATCTTCCCGTTGGAATAACCCAACACGTTGATCACGCGCTCAGCTCTGCGGTGGTAGTCATTGAACTTGACATTGTAGAAATCGGACACCTTCTCAATATCTCTGTCCAACTCAAAAAAGAACTGGGATAAAACCGCGGAAATGACTTCAGGGAGGTCGGCGGGGGAGAAGGTGCGGTAATTGACGAACTGGTCAACGGTCTTGATTACCTGCTTCAAGTGCTTGTAATTCATGTAATACACCGACCATTCTGGTATCTGGTGAGATAAGAAGGTTTTACCGAATTTCATTAGGCTGTGATGGCTCTATTCTTCCGCTGTGGGTCTAAGGGTGGTAGTAGGCGCTCTTTAAAACTGGTTGAATATTTTCGTCTCTATATATATGCTCTGTCGGTAGGCATGAGCGATACAAGTGCCTCCCCGTGTCCCTGACTGTATGCCGTATGCCTGCACAATATCCGTGGTATATTAACCAGAACGGGGTAATCGCACCGATAGGAAAGTTGAGTACGAGGGAAATTGCCAAGACGGAGAAAAGCGGTAACAATGAAGGACTTTGGGGCAAAATCGAGCAGAAAGAGGGGGTTTTCGCCTTGGGACTCGGTTGGTTAGGACCGCGGGCCGGCCGTTTTACATCAACTGAAATTGAGCACGTGCGAGGGCTACCAAGTGCTGCCCACAGCGGTTTCTTCGGTTGAGTGCCGGATCGGGCAATTCGCACCCACAGCTCCGCGGCCGCTCTTACCTGTCTCTTTGCCTTTCAGTCGTTTCCGTGTGTTTGTAAATTACGTATGTTTGTAGATTCCTGTCCTCGGCCCTCTTGGCGTCGCCTACAGCTTCTCCGTAATATATCCATTCCTATCCTAAAGCAAGGTTTCGCCCAACGCACAGCGGCCAATGGCACAGGCCGCATTCACCGTGTCCAACACGTGGTTGTCGTTCTCCGCCAACAGCGGGTTGGTCTCGACAATGTCCAACGACTTCAAAAGACCGGTCTGGGCCACGTCCTCGGCAATGAACAAGCCTTCTCTCAACGACAATCCGCCCTCCACTCTGGTGCCGGTGGCAGGCACAAACGACGGGTCGATGGCGTCCACGTCGTACGACATGTGGATCGGGAACTTTCTGTCCGGGTTGATCTTGTCCAACGCCATCTCCACCACCTTGCCAATGCCGTACTTGTCCACGTGGTACATGGAAAACGCCGGGATGTTGTACTCACGCAAGATCTGGCGCTCGCCGTCGTCCACGTCTCTCAACCCAATGTACGCGATCTTGTTGGGCTTTAACTTGGCCGGCACCCACCCGAACTCCGGCGGGTAGGTGTCCTTGTGGATGCCCATGATGAACGAAACCGGACATCCGTGCAAGTTTCCCGAGTCGGTGGTTTTGGGCGAGTTGATGTCGGCGTGTGCGTCGATCCACAACACACACGTGTCGGGGTTGTGCTCCAACGCCGCGGCAACCGTGGCCGTGCCGATAGAGTGGTCGCCGCCAAGCACCAACGGCATTCTTCCGTTTTTGTGGGCCTCCAAGCACGCATCAAACACTCTCTTGTTGCACTCGCTCACAATGGCGGTGTTCTTGACGCCAAACAGGTCCTTGTCGTCAGTTTTCCTTTCCTCAAATGAGGTGCCTTGCAACGGGTGCACCTGGGAGGTTTCCCACCCCAACTTCTGCACCTGCAGCTCGAAACCATGGTTCAAGATGTACTCGGGGCCGAGCTCCACGCCGCCCTTGGGCTGGCCGCCGGAAAACGGCACCACCACGAGCGTGGTTTTTTTTTCGGGATGGAACTGGTACGAGACGGGAGACGACATGGGGGGTATGGTTGGGTTTGTGGTCTGGGGAACATGGCACCTATTTATAGTGGCTAAGGCGCGCGGCAGGCGAAGGCGAGCGCCCGGCGCCGGTTGCACTTTGGGTGGGGCCCCGCGCAAACGGCAGCGGAAGCCGAGGGGATCTCGTCGGAGTGGGTGACGGGTCCCGTCACCACTTTTGCCGTGCAGAGTGCCGCCGGGGGACTGAACCTGCGGGAGAGGGAGGGAGTCTGAGAGGTAGGGAGGGAGGGAGAGAGAGGGGACTGAGACTGAAACTGAAACTGAGACTGAGACTGAGACTGAGACTGAGACTGAGATTCAGTTAGTCACGCTTACATCGAAATGTCAACAGATCTAATGGAAATCGAAGTGTCAACAGAGCCAATGGAAATCGAAGCATATCGTACAATAGAGATCACAGCAGATTACAATAGATAGATCATTCCGGGCACAAATCGCCATAAATGGATTGCCACCCCTCCACCCACTCCACGGCCATGGCATACTCCAGAATCTCGTAGCTCGCCTTCTCTCAGCGCCACACGGCAAGTTTCCGTCGCAATCTCCTTCCTTCGCTTGGACCTGGCCCTGCTGGCCCGGTGCGACTGCACTCCGCGTGCGCCTCCATTCTTACGTTCTGGGGCCCACTCCATTCCGGCCCCATAGTCGCCGCGGAATTCTGCAAAGAGCAACTCAAGCCGAGACACGATTCCGCCACCCCACACATCTGGCGCCGCCGCTCCACTTCGCCAGCATTCGAGCCGCCAAGAGACAGAACTCGGCAAGCCTATCGCTCGGCTTTTCCTCTTGTAACTTCGGTGGTTTTGTAGTCACAGCTGAAGCGTTGCTCTGGGGCGCGACTGCACCTACTCTCGCGGCCCAACCTACTACATACCCACTACTGCCATCACTACTGCTCTAACCCGTACGCCATGCCGTTCGAGTTCAGCTCCCACTTGGATGTTTCCGAGGACGAGCTCTCTGCCGATGACTTTCCCGCCGACAGCTTGCACCACTTCTCCGACTCGGACGACGAAAACCTCATGTCCAAGTCCCACAACTCCACCCACTTCTCCACCACCGAAGACAAGTTCATCAAGGACCACGACTTGAAAGTTCGCGCGTTCGAGGCGCTCCAGTCGCCCCAGGTCCCACGCTCGCCCAGCATGTCGCTGACCAAGTCTGCCGCGGGGCCCAAAAGAAGACAACTGATCATCGAGTTCCCCAAACACGCGCCGTTCCACCCCAACCCCACCGCGGCGTCCCACAACAACAACCACACCCAGGACCCCAAGGCCAATGCCAACGCGTTGCCGGAAGAGTATCCGTCGCACGAGTTGGTGGAGTTGTTCCAGAACGTGCGTATGTGTTTGGACTTGAGACACAAGTACTTGGATCGCTCGTTCCAGAGAGACGAGTCGGCCAACCCGAAGAATATGCCGCTGTGGAACATCTACCCGCCCCCACCCAAGCCCACGTACAAGCTGAAAAACCGCTTCAACCAGATCCCGGGTGATGTGGAGGAGGAAGACGAGTTTGACTTTTCCAAGTGCACCATTCCCGACAACAATGTGTCGGACATTTATGAGGTCAAGTTGAACCACGAGGACGTGTATCAAGTGTACGAGAAGTCGTCCGGCGAGCCCATCTCCGAGATCCCCACGTTGCACGACTTCTACTCCGACTTGGCCAAAATCGTCAAGATCTCGCTGGACGGCCCCACAAAGTCGTTTGCGTTCAAGCGCTTGCTGTACTTGGAGACCAAGTGGAACATGTACTACTTGCTTAACGAGTTCGAGGAGAACAAGCAGTCGAAGCGTAACCCCCACAGAGATTTCTACAACGTGAGAAAGGTGGACACCCACATCCACCACTCCGCGTGTATGAACCAGAAACACTTGTTGCGCTTCATCAAGTACAAGCTCAAGACAACTCCCGACGAGCAAGTGATTTTCAGAGATGGAAAGTTGTTGACTTTGGCTGAAGTGTTTGAGTCGTTGCATCTTACAGGCTACGACTTGTCCATCGACACTTTGGACATGCACGCCCATACAGACACGTTCCACCGCTTTGACAAGTTCAACTTGAAGTATAACCCGATTGGCGAGTCGCGTTTGCGTGAGATTTTCTTGAAAACGGACAACTACATCAAGGGCAAGTACTTGGCCGAAATCACCAAGCAGGTGTTTGAGGATTTGGAGTCATCCAAGTACCAGATGGTGGAGTTGCGTATTTCCGTGTATGGCCGTAGTGAGGATGAATGGGATAAGTTGGCTTCCTGGATTGTTGATAACAAGTTGTTCAGTCACAATGTGCGGTGGTTGATCCAGGTTCCTCGTTTGTACGACTTGTACAAAACCACCGGTAATGTGAACAACTTCCAGGATATCTTGCGCAACCTCTTCCTCCCTCTTTTCAAGGTGTCGCTCAACCCTAAGTCTAACCCTAAGCTCCATATTTTCTTGCAAAGGGTTGTGGGTTTTGATTCGGTTGATGATGAGTCAAAGCTGGACAGACACTTCAACACACGGAAACCTCCAACTGCGAGTGAGTGGGACAACCCAAGCAACCCACCTTACTCGTACTACTTGTATTACTTGTACTCTGACTTGATTTCCTTGAATCAGTTGCGTGCATCTCTTGGTTACAACACTTTTCTCTTGAGACCCCACTGTGGCGAGGCAGGTGATCCAGAGCACTTGATTGCGGCATTCTTGACCTCCCACTCCATTTCTCACGGTATTCTTTTGAGAAAACTTCCGTTTGTCCAGTACTTGTACTACTTGGACCAGATCGGATTGGCCATGTCGCCCTTGTCCAATAATGCCTTGTTCTTGACCTACGACAAGAACCCATTCTTCAACTTTTTCAAGAAGGGTTTGAATGTTTCTTTGTCTACAGATGACCCCTTACAGTTCTCGTACACCAAGGAACCGTTGATTGAGGAGTACTCGGTTGCAGCCCAAATCTACAAATTTTCGAGTGTGGATATGTGTGAATTAGCCATGAACTCCGTCAAGCAATCGGGCTGGGAATGGGAGATCAAGAAGCACTGGTTGGGAAAGAATTACATCAAGTCTGGTGTAGAAGGTAATGATATTGAGAAAACCAATGTTCCAACCATTCGTGTTAGTTACAGAGACGAAACATTGAAGAGTGAGTTGCTGTTAGTGGACTACTACACTTCTTTAGACCCCAGCAAGTGTGTTTGATAAATTTAGGTGAACACCAGCTGGGTTTAGATATCCTATCACCTAATATACGACTAATAGAATTCCGGTCTAGCGAGCACAAGAATTTAGAGAGAGGCAGAATGTGCACGAATAGGAGCATTCGCAATATGCGGTTACACGGCAGTGGGTTCTCGCGCAAAGAGGATTACACCATTGCCATAATTGCTGATTTAAAGCATCCTTACATCGAGAAAGAGTAAATAAGTTTATATAGAGTCAGGCAACCAACAAGATTGCTTGGTATAACCTTCACATAAGCACATAGGGCAATTCAGATTTGCCCGTATATGGCACATGCGCTTACCAGGCCACAGACTGCGAGGTTAAAATGTAGAGTTCAAAACCACAAATAATAGCCAAAATGACAAAATGATCCATCCCAGCAATGACAATTACTTCTGTGCATTTGAATTTAATTCTGCCTAATGGGCCAAAAGTGGAGCTTCCAGCGGTTCTTACTATCGCAGGATCCGACAGTTCTGGTGGAGCAGGAATAGAGGCGGATGTCAAGACAATGACAGCACATGAGGTTTATGGACTCACTTGCATCACCGCCTTGACTGCTCAAAACACGTTGGGTGTTTCTGCTGTGGTGGAAACTCCAAAATCACACGTGGACGCTATCCTTAGCAAGAATTTTGACGATTTGGTGGAAGGCTACACCGAGCCCATCTTGAAAGTGGTGAAAACGGGAATGCTTACCAAAGACGCGACAGAGGTGCTAATTGGCCGGTTTGGATACTTGGAGTCCAAAGGAATCAAGTTATTGGTGGATCCAGTTATGGTCAGTACTTCTGGTCGGGTTCTCACTGATACGCAGACCATGCAACTTTGCCAAAACCAGCTTATCCCCCAGGCGTACTTATGTACACCCAACTACTTGGAAGCAATTCACTTGTGGAAACTTTACGGCGAGTCCGAACCAGAAATCGAAACAGTGGATCAATTTGCCCAATTCGTGGTGCGGTTGCAAGACAAACTAGGATGTTCCAATTTGCTAGTCAAAGGAGGGCATATTCCTTGGCTTGAGGGTCGGAGGCATGCTGGCGAAGGAAATTCTTCTTTAGAAATTGTTGATATTTTGTTTCAGAGCGACCTTCAAACCACTACCATTATCCATTCCGCCTATATCACCTCTGATAATTCGCACGGAACCGGGTGCACCTTGGCGAGCGCTATTGCATCCAATTTGGCCAAAGGAAAACCTTTGCAGTTGGCCGTTACTCTTTCGATTGACTATGTTCACAGAGGCATGGTGGAATTGAAAGAAAAAATCGGCCATGGTAAAGGGCCATTGAACCATACGGTGCATCCCAGAACCAGCGTGAATGGAGTACTCAAGGGAGAATCATTGAAGCCAGTGATAAATAAACATGGCTCTATGGTTGATTTTCTCAAAACCCATCCTAAAGTGAAAGCAAATTGGCAAAACTACGTTGAGCACGAGTTTCTTCGTCTTGTTGCGACCAACAGGCTCCCATTTGAGCGGTTTCTCTTCTACTTGAAGCAGGACTACTACTATTTGGTAAACTACGCTCAAATGCATGGTATTGCGGCATCGGTTGCCCCCACTTGTGAGCAGATCCAAGCACAATCTGTGATCATTGAAGCAATCATGACAGAAATCGGCCGCCACAAGGAAAAATTGAAGACAGGCTACAATATTGTGTATGAGGATTCCCGTTTAGACGCCGAGCTTGAGCCTGCAGCGTCTTGCATTGCCTACTGTGACTATCTTTTGCAATTGGGCAAAACCGAGGATTTCCTTGGAATCAAGGTGGCTTTGGCCCCATGTTTACACGGATATGCTGAAGCAGGCCAATATGGGAAGAGAATTCGACAAAGTCACGATCCACTCGATTTGGGCGTGGTGGAGCTGAGTCAAGCTGACGCTTACGCCGCGTGGCTAGACGACTACACATCTGAGTGGTACAATGAAGCGGATAAAAATGGCCGAGCCGCATTGGATGAAATCTGCTTGCGGACAGACGTTTCTCCCGAGAGATTGGACGAGCTTGTGGAGATCTTCAACCGCGCCACAGTGTTGGAGGTGGAGTTCTGGGATGCGGTGACAAGAACGAGCACATAGAGATGGAGTATTACGATAGAGTACTGATTATTGAATTTAGTTTACGTTGTTGGAAGCAAAATAACACGTTGTGCGAAGATAGGTTACGTTGTTGACATAGTAGTGAGCCGATAAGAGCCGGGGTGAGTCAAACCCCTCGCAAAAGAGAATAAAGGTGTAGTCACCACCAGAAGATTACATCAATTTCAGCTTTGGAATACCTAACTGGTTCTCCATGAGTGGCGCAGATATGCGCGAAAATGGCCATTCTGCACATTTATACAAACCTGGGGTCAGCAACAATTTACCTCAACATAGCCGCCAAAAATCGAAAACACAGGCAAAAGAAACAAAAACACACAAAGCCCCAACTAGAACACCCACTCTCCCCTACAAAAAACGCCGGCAAAAAATCCCGGCCAAAAACCCCTGCCAAAAACCCCAACCGCCGTACTTTCACCACACTTTCCCAAATCCGGGTCTCAGCCTCACGCACTCCCAACCTTACCTCCTATCCGCGCCAAGCACACCAGTGCACCCAAACTTCCTCCACCACCTACTCCTTTACCCCCATGTATAACCCGTACCAACAAGGCGGCTACCAGGGGTACCAGCAGTATCCGCAAGGTTACCCGCTCCAGCAGCAGGCCACCGGGTACTATCCGGCGCAGCAAGGTCTTTTCCAGGGCCAGCAGACCGGCTTACCGCAACTGGCGCCTACCGGGTTCCAGCAACAGCAAACAGGGTTCCCACAGCAGTTTCTGCAGCCGCAGAACGGGACCCAGGCGCCGCAGACCGGGTTCCAGGCGCAGCAAACCGGGTTCCAACCGCAATTGCAGCAGCAGCAACCCCAGACCGGGTTCAACGCTCCAGGAACCGCCCCGGCGGGATTCTCCCAGACCGGATTCGGCCCCAGCAGCCAGGGCACGTTCCAGGACACCCCGCTCCAGGCACAGAAAACCGGCTTCACCGCGGCGCTTGCTGACGTGACCGAAAACACCGAGTTGAAGATCCCCAACATGAGGTTGTCGTTCATCACCGCCGCCGACCAGACCAAGTTCGAGCACTTGTTCCGCACCGCCGTCACCACAGGAAACCTGGTGCTGGGCGACGCGGCGCGCGACATTTTGTTGCGGTCGGGCTTGCCGCCGGTGACGTTGGCCGAGATCTGGGCCTTGGCCGACACAAACAAACTGGGCCTGCTTTTGTTCCCCGAGTTTGCGTTGGCGTTGCACTTGTGCAACATGGCGTTGCGCGGCGACGCGTTGCCTGCGCTGTTGCCCCAGCTCTGGGCCAATGAGGTGCAGAGCTTTGTCGACGCCATCTCCTTTAGTGTGCCGGAGGACCCGGCCGTGGTGTTGGCCAACACCCCGTTTGCGGGCTACGCGTCGGCACCAGCCACGTCTGCTGCGCCGCCCACTTCCTTTGTGGCGCAGCCTACGGGCGGCGCGTTGTCGGCACAGCGCACGGGCGGCGGCTCGTTGATTCCGTTGCAGCCGCAGCAGACCGCGAGCTTGGTGCCGGCGCAGACCACGGGCTTCCAGGGCTCCCAGCAGCAGTCCAGTGGATTTCAGGGCGTCCAGCCACAGTCTACTGGATTCCAGGGCGTCCAGCCACAGTCTACTGGATTCCAGGGCGTCCAGCCACAGTCTACTGGATTCCAGGGCGTCCAGCCCCAAACCACCGGCTTCCAGGGTGTCCAGCGCCAAACCACCGGCTTCCAGGGTGTCCAGCCCCAAACCACCGGATACGGAGTGCAGCCGCAGTCCACGGGGTTCCAGGGCCTTGTGGCGCAGCCAACCGGCGTTCCCGGCCAGTGGGGCTTTGTTCACGCCCCCACCGGCGGAATTCCCGGGTTGAGTGCCATGCAGCAGCATTTTTTGCCGTCCGCGTCGCTCCCCAGCCATAAGTTGCAGAACGCAATGGATGGCCTGTTGCAGAGCAACGTCACGTGGGCCATCACCAAACAAGAGAAGACCATCTACGACGGCATTTTTGCCGCTTGGGACACGGCCCACCACGGCTACATCGAGGGCGATGTGGCCATCTCCATTTTCGGCAAGTCTGGTTTGTCCAGACCCGACTTGGAGTCCATCTGGAACTTGTGCGACTCTAGCAACAGAGGTAAGTTGAACAAGGACGAGTTTGCGGTGGCAATGCACCTTGTGTACCGCCGCTTGAACGGCCTCGACATCCCGTTGCGCTTGCCTCCTGAGTTGGTGCCCCCCTCGGCGAAGTACTTGCAGGACTCGGTCGACAGTTTGAAGAACTCGTTGAAGGGCGGATCCGCGCGCAAGACCGCGCCGGTGGCCAAGGCAACTACGTCTGCATCGAGGTTCAAGAACGACGACGACAACGTGGCCTACGTCTCCAGCTCTCGCCACAAGAGCAGAAAGCCGCGTGACGAGCAAGGCGCCGTTCAAACGTCCAAGTCCAAGGACTTGTCGGTGCAAGATCTCAAGAAATTGATCCATGAGAAGCGCATTTTGCTCGATGCGCTCGATGTCGAGGACCAGCACAACTCCATTGCCCAGAAGCAGGAGGACGAGCGCAACTACCGCGAGATCGACCACTTGAAGCGCCAGATCAGAGATGTGCAGGCCCAGTTGAACCTGTCGGCAGTGGGCGGCTCCTCTGCGGAGAAGAAGCAGTTGTTGGAGAAGTTGGAGCACTTCACCAAGGATAAGGTGCCTACATTGATGGCGCAGATCTATCAGGTCACTGCTGACATCACCAAAGCCAAGGTGGAGTTGGCCAAGGCCCACTTGAAGCAGCAGTACCCTGACTGGCTGCCTGAAAACGCTCAAGATGACATTGTCGGAACTGGAGTCAACGGCGAGGTCACCGAGAGCGACATTCGCAAGCACAAATCCAAGCAGCTTTTGAAGCAGCGTATGGCTGCTTTGACCGGCAAGCCTTACGCAAGTGGCTCCAACAAAGATGCCGACTTCAAGTTGCAACAGGAAACGGAGAACGCCAAAAGCGAGAACGAGAGCCAACAGGCCATGATCAAGGATATAGAGTCCAGCATCAAGGACTTGGAAGAGGGTGCTGTTGTACATTTGCAAACTTCGATCAAGTCTGAGACGACCGCCAGCAAATGGGAGGAAGGTAACGGCGTTTCCTCTATATTGAAGGAATTCATCCAGGAGTTAAATGACTCGTCTAAGGCAAACGGTCATGCGCCACCAGTGCAACTGGCCAACGCGGAAAGACCTGCTAATTCTACCTCCTCCTCGGCTTCGTCTACTGCTGCTCCCATCAACTCGATTCCTAAGGCTAAGCCCACCTACAAGACTCCCGAGGAAAGATCGGCGTACATTAAAGCCCAGGCAGAGAAGAGAATGAATGAGCGGTTGGCCAAGCTTGGAATTTCCCGTAACAAGAACCTGTCTCAACCGGAGCCACCAAAGGCTGAGTCACCAAAGGCTGAGTCACCAAAGGCTGAGTCACCAAAGGCCGAGCCAGTGGCTGAACAATCGGCCAAGCCAGTGGCCAAGCCCGTGGCCGAGTCAGTAGCCAAAGAAGAAAAGCCTGCTCCTTCCCATGCTTCGGTCCCAAGTAATGTTCCTGAACCTGCCGAACAAAAGGAACCCGAGGCTTCATCTGATGATGATGAAGAGGATGCAGAGTACGCGGCATTGTTGAAGCAGAAACAAGAGTTGGAATCGCGTAAGAAGGAGAAAGATCTTAAGAAGAAGCAGGACAGAGAAGCCAGATTGGCCAAGTTGAAGCAAGAAATGGCTGCGTTGGAAAATGATGATGAAAGCGATGAGGAGCCACTGCAGGCTGCTCTGTACAAGCCTTCAAGTGTCGCAAAGCCGAAGGAGGTTGTACCAGAAAAAGCGGAACCGGCTTCTGTACCTGAAACTGAAGCACCAGTTGCCCCTTCTGCCACTGAAACGGAATCAGAAAAGCAGGCGCCTCACAAAAGCAACCCATTTGCCAAGTTTTCTGCAGGTGGCCAAGCTCCTGCTGCGGCCGTTGACATTCCTGGTGTCAACTCCAACCCATTCTTCAAGGCGACCAAGAAGGAAGAACCAAACGCCAAAAAGAAGTTGGAGGCGCAAAGAGCGTCTCAAAGGGGTCTTGGATCTGAGGACTGGAGTGACGAGGAAGAGAACAGCTCCGATGACGAGGAGCCCAACAGAGCCGGCGCCGCCAAATTGGCCAGCTTGCTTTTTGGTGGTATGCCTCAGCCTATCAGCAGAGCTCCTACTGGAAACGCTGCCTTTGCTACTCAACAACCCGCTCAGCATCAGGTTCCCGCAGCTCTGGTTGAGCCTTCACAGGTGCCTCAAGCACCTCCAGTTCCCGAGGCTCCAGTGGAACCTCCACAAGCACCTCAAGCACCTCCAGTTCCCGAGGCTCCAGTGGAACAGGCACCTCAAACACCTCCAATTCCCGAGGCTCCAGTGGAACCTCCACAAGTGCCTCCAGTGGCTGCAGCATCTGTGGCTTCAGACGAAGACTCTTCTGATTTCGACAACACCACCGATTCTTCGGACGACGAGTTTGCGACGCCTTCGCCCCAAGTAGTGGACGACCCTCTCGATTATTCTCAGGAACAGATCGTGCCACCAGTGCCAGCTGGGGTGCCACCAGTCCCAACTAGCGTGCCACCAGTCCCAACGGAAGCGCCTCCGGTTCCAACGGAAGCGCCTCCGGTTCCAACGGAAGCGCCTCCGGTTCCAACGGAAGCGCCACCAGTCCCATCTAGTGCGCCTCCTACTATCCCACCACCTCCACCACAACCTCCGGTACCCTCAGCGGCTCCACCGGTTCCTCCACCAGCACCCCCTGCTCCTGGTGGACCTCCGCCACCGCCTTCTTTTTTGAACGCCGCAGCAGCTCCATCTGCAACTCCAGCAGGCGGCATGCCTAACATCGGTGCGTTGTTAGGCCAAATCCAAGGAGGAAAGTCGTTGAGAAAGGTGGACGACGCCGAGAAGCATATTGCTGATGGCGCCGTACTTGGCAAGGTCTTGTGATCGCGAGATCATTGTTGAATTATAGAATAACAATCACTAAAATATTGACTATTTACACTAAAAAAACTTGTGTCCACTATTACGTGCTGTCTTTGGACAAAGTCTCCGCCTCTGAATGGTTAGGTTCGATGTAGAGCTTCTTACCCTTTGTACTAACTTTGACACACTCACCCTCCTTGATCTGGCCCTTGATCATGAGCATGGCCAATGGGTTCAAGAGTTCTTTTTGCAAAGCTCTGTTCAAAGGTCTCGCACCGTAGATTGGGTCGTAACCCTTCTCGGCCAACAAGTCCTTTGCGTCGTCTGTAAGCGACAACGTCATCCTCTTATCATCAAGTCTCTCCTCCACCTCGCGCAATCTGATTTCCAAGATGTTCTTCAACGAGGCCTTGGACAATCTGTTAAACACTAAAATTTCGTCCAAGCGGTTCAAGAACTCAGGAGGGTAGTGCAACCGCAAGCTTTCCGTCACATTTTTCTTCACATCGTCTCTGATGGAACCATCGTCACTAGCGTGTTCGTCAGCCAACAAAATTTCCTGTCCAATGTTGGAAGTCATGACAATGATGGTATTACGGAAGTCAATCTTTTTACCATGAGAATCGGTCAACGATCCCTCATCTAATACCTGCAACAAGAGTTTGGCCACATCCTTATGGGCTTTTTCAAACTCGTCAAACAACACAACCGCATACGGCTTTCTTCTCACAGCCTCCGTTAACTCTCCACTGTCCTCGTATCCCACGTAACCTGGGGGAGAACCAATCAATCTCGACACGGTGTGCTTTTCTTGGAACTCCGACATGTCGAACCGGATAACGGAAGACTTGTCGTTGAACAAAAACTCTGCCAACTGCTTCGTCAACTCGGTCTTACCGGTACCGGTAGGACCCAAAAACATGAACGAGGCAATTGGTCTCTTGTCACTGGTGAGACCGGCTCTTTGTAATCTTACCGCATCGGAAACAGCGTGGATAGCCTCATCTTGGCCAACCACGTGTTGCTTCAAGATCACCTCCATATCCAACAACTTATCCTTTTCTCCCTTCATTAAGTTGTTGAGCGGGATTCCGGTCATTTTCGAGATGACAGCAGCAATGTCATCTGCGGTCACAGAGTCGTGCAACAAGCTCGTACTCTTGATCACATCTTCGGACTTGGTCAATTCTTGCAATTCCGCCTCCAACTTGGGGATTGTGGAGTACTGCAATTCGGATGCTTTTCCGTAGTTTCCCTCACGTTGAGCGCTCTCCAAGTCAAACCGTGCCTGCTCCAAGTTGGCCTTGGCGCTCTTAACGTTGTCGATGGCCGCTTTCTCGCTCTCCCACTGGTCGGTAAATTCCTTGAGCTCGGACTCCTTGATCTTCAACTCCTCCTCGAGCTTCTTGCGCCGGTCTTCCGACAACGAATCCTCCTCCTTTCTAAGCGATTCCAACTCGATCTGGATCGTCATGATTTGCCGGTCCAACTGCGCAATGGCGTCAGGCTTGGACTCGTGCTGCAACCGAAGTGTGGAACATGCTTCATCCACCAAGTCAATAGCCTTATCAGGAAGGAAGCGGTCGGTAATATAGCGATTGGAGTAGAGTGCTGCGGTGACCAACGCACTATCGGCAATTCTCACACCATGGTGCACTTCGTACCGCTCCTTCAATCCTCTCAAAATGGAAATAGTGTCCTGAACCGTAGGCTCGCTCACCAACACCAGCGAAAACCGCCGGGCCAACGCCGCATCCTTCTCAACGTATTTCCGGTACTCTTCAATGGTGGTAGCTCCACACAACGAAAGCTTTCCTCTGGCCAATGCAGGCTTAAGCAAGTTCGATGCATCAATGGACCCTTCGGCCTTTCCGAGGCCCATGAGCAAATGCAACTCGTCCACAAACAAAATGACCGACCCTTTCTTCTCTTCCACCTCGGTCAAGATTTTCTTCAATTTCTCTTCAAAGTCTCCGCGGAACTTGGCGCCCGAAATGATTCCAGCCAAGTCCAAGGTAATAATCAGCTTCTCTTTCATAGATTCAGGCACCTCGCCCTTGATAATCCGCTGCGCAAGACCTTCCATCACTGCAGTTTTACCTGTTCCGGCATTTCCGATCAACACCGGGTTGTTCTTGGTTCTGCGGGAAAGAATCTGGATCGTACGGCGAATTTCCTCGTCCCTTCCAATCACGGGATCTAGCTTACCATCTCTGGCCATCTGGGTAAGATCAGTTCCATACTTTTCGAGAGCTGGAACATTATCTTCCTGGTTCGCTTGCATCTGGAGCCCTCTGGAGAAAACCCCAAGAGGTTGCAATTTTCTGGCGCCCCGAAAGCCAGTTCCGAGCTGAGAAATTGGGGAACTCCATGGAGTTGAGGTAGGTTGCGAAGGGTACAAATTGGGTCTGGTGGAAATGGTCAAAGTACGTACCAAAGACGAACGAGGCACATGTGCCTTGACCAATGTTCTCGATTTCAAGTTTGCTCTTAACATGGAGCAACAATGATGATGGTTTCCAAGTGGGTGGAAATCCGGCGATTCCGACGCTTGTGGGCCCTATATACTAGTGACCGGATATGTGCAAGGGCATACATAGGTCACGTGCACCCCACATCGGAACCGTCGAGAAGCTTCCAGAACAAGCTGCACCATAGCCAGCGAAGAGAAAGCAAGGGAGCAAAAGATCAACACCACGTATTCAGCCATCACCTAGTGCTAATAATATACCAGAGTTCATGATGGAAGGTCAATGGATAATTAAGAGAAATACAATACAAGACTCCATCTGCAGGAAACAAAAGGAGAGAGTAGGCTTGTTAAACCAGGGTATTTTAGTGTTCAGAACCGCCTGTGTGGCGTAATGGTTAGCGCATTTGACTTCTAATCAAAAGATTCCGGGTTCGAGTCCCGGCATGGGTTCTAAGCGGTTTTAGCTCAGTTGGGAGAGCGTCAGACTGAAGATCTGAAGGTCCTGTGTTCGATCCACAGAAATCGCATTTCTTTTTTAAATTTCGATTCCCTTTGCTGGAGAAGAATCTACCCCATTCTATTCGAAAGTCTTCTTTTCTTTTTTTTCCGAAACATATCCTTGGGTAACAGTTTCCCTGCTGTTTGTGGCAACTACTCGCCTGAGTTTGTATAGCGAGAACTACATCATCGCGAACCTGAAAAATTACCTTCTCCACATGTTTAGCTTCACCAAAACCCAAAGGGTTCTACGAAACCAGCTATATAATCGGTTCGCCAAGCCGGCCATTCCAGCATACACTCGGACTATATATGTTCTGAGTCTAGAAAAGCGCAAGAAAAGCGCCAAGAAGAATGCATCGGAGAAGCTCCAGCAATGGGCCGACCAAGAAGAACTGAGACTTATCCGTCAGAAAAACGAGGAATATGCTAAGAAATTGAAAGAGCTCAAACAACTTACCAAAAACGTCGCCAACTATGTGCGTAAGAGAGACGCTCGGGTTCTTGAAGCACAGAAGATCAGCGAACTTGCTTTGCCTTCCGAAGTCAGATCCGAAGGCGAACTTCCGGCACCTGACGTGTCTAACTCCTCCGAAATCGCCAAGTTCGATGCTTCCAGAGCATCTTTGTCTACTTCTGCCGTTTCATTGCCCGATTCCATTCAAGATAGACTTGGCTTGGCCGTGAAGTATTTAGTGTCCAAAGAACACCAGAATTGGGGCCTTGTGCTCCAGCAGTTGGAAGCCGAAGGCGGATTTGCAGACATTCCCGAGAAGGATATCCGTAAATTGGTTTATGCTATCCCCAAAAACCAGCTCAGCCTGGTTTTCCCCTACATCGAGTCTTTATTGGACCAAGCAGGCATTGCTATGTCCCCCAAGATCATCAACACGTACATCAAGAGTCTTATGCTCGGAAACACGTTGGACGAGCAGCAGGTTGGCAGTGTGGAGGAAGCGGTGGATAAATTGCGTCTGGTGAGCAGAAAGGGAAAGCTCCCTCGTGCAACATATGAACTTCTCATCGAAGCATACGGAAAGAACACCAATGTGGAGAAAATGAACCAGGTGATTCTCGAAATGAAGGATCTCGGACTTCAACTTTCTCCCGCGGTTTACACTAATGTGCTTTCTACTTGTGTGTACAAGACACGGGACCATAAACAGGCGGTGCAGTTTTTCGATCTGATGAAGTTTCTTGCAGGATCTATGGCACCTAAAACCAGAGAGTATCAAGATATCATCGTCTCATATGTTAACAACGACGATATAGAGCGTGCTTTGGACCTCTACGAGGAGATGCTCTCGCAAAAACTAGAGTTCAACCAAAATATCATGGTGGCACTTGCCCGTGGATGCATGTCGCGTGAACAGCTCCGGTTCAAAGCTTGGGATTTCATTTTTGAGATTTACCGGTGTGGCTGGGAACCCACTGTTAACACTCTTGAGTACATGCTCTATCTTGCGTCGAAAGATGGAGATTTAGCGTTGGCGAGAGCTCTCTACCAGCAGCTCAACATTTCGGATGCAACCTCGCCTCGCTCATTCTCTTTTCTTTTGCTAGCATACGCGAGGACCACAATCGGCAAGGATATCAGCGAATTCCAGCCTTTGGCCATCACTGTGCACGAGGCCGGAAGAAATTTCCGCCGCAGCATTCTCGAGAAGATCGACCTTACGCCTAACATGGAAAACCCCAAACAGGCGATTCCATACCTCCCAAAAATCACTCTTTCTACCCCAGAAGAGGCATTGGCGGAGTCGAGTGCTATCATGGCCCATGCGCTTATGGTTAACCCGGGCCACGTGAATGTGGAAAGTGTCACTACGTTTTTGAATGTTGCTGCCCGAATGGGTTCGCTTGACGAATTTATTGACCGCTATGAAGAATTCACCTTTTTGGACAAAACGGGTATTTCCGAAACCAGAACCGTGGTGGAGCCCGAAATTTTGGAATCGGTGGATGTGAGCTTAATTGCCGAGGGTCCCAGTGCCACCAAATCGCCCATAATGGCTCAAGTAGTACAGGGTCGGAACTCTTCGTTCAAGATGCCGAGAAATACAATCACGTACATCATTGCGTTGAAGGCTGCAGCCAAGCACCGCAACTACATTTTCGCCCAAAAAATATGGACAGAAAGAGGAACATACAGAAAGTCTGCCAGCTTCAGAAACTTGACCAAAGACCAGAAGGAAAAGCTTGACTTCAGTTTTGCCAGTGCCATGGTAAACTGTCTCACGGAAATGAAGCTATTGGACGATGCGTTGGCTATTTTGGTGAGCACAGAATACCAGTTCAAATGGACATGGAAGCAGTTGCTGAACCTTTACACTGCAGCCGCGGAAACCGGCTATGACAAGGTCACTAAGACTATTAGAGGCGTTGTCAAGAGAGCCCAGATAAATTACGAAGGTAAGATTCGGAGAAAGGACTATAAAAGGTACGTGATGGAACGTGGCTACTAATACCAAACCTAGCATTTCAACTGTAAATAGAATAATAGAATCCGTATATATACAGAAAAGAAAAGATAAAAAAAAATTCTCTATTTGCAATTTACTAAAACGTCATTAACGACTATTTACAGGTGTTGATGCTAATGATGCCCTCCTTTGCGATGATCCTCTTGATGGCCTTTCCAGCCACAAACTTCTGCGCCTGTGTGTTTGCGTAAACATGGTTCAACAACTCCTCTTCTGGCAATTGAAGAAGGGCCCTATCGCTCTTGAATGCGCCTCTGTTCTTTCCATTGACGATGACCTTGAACGTGATATTCAGGGAAACGATAGGTTCACAAACAGGGAACCTCTCAAAGAAAATAGATTTCCACTCTTGGCCAAGCCCTTTGCAAAGTCCCTCCCAACATTCTTCAGCGACGGCAGGCGTAGCCGGAGCCATCACAATCAAGAGTTTCTTATAAGAATCAAGAAGAATTTCGGGATCAATGTCTTGTTTCTCTTTGAGGACCCGCTGGAGAGTGTTTGTCATTTTCATGAAATCAGAGACAAGGGTGTTCATAGAGACATCTTCAACCGATTTGGCAATCAGCTGGGTGTATGTCTGGATTTCGTTGTACAAGGCGAGTTCTTGCTCGTTCAATCTGTACGACTTGTGCTCCACTCCATTCACAATCAAATTAGGAAACTCTTGGGAATTTTCCTTATCGAAGGACATACCAGCGTTGTAGGAGTGCAATATGTCATCTTTCAATCTGAGCACCTTTTTCAACCACCGCTCGACACCTTGGATCTGGTCTTCGTTCCAGTTCAATACATCACACACTGGAGCAGAGAACAAAATGTTCGCTCTGACTGCATCAGCACCATATTTAGAGATGCATGTGACTGGGTCCACACCGTTAAATTTGGACTTGGACATTTTCTCGAAGCTGACTTTAGGTTTCAATCCCGTAGCGGCTATCACTGGACTGCCTGAGCTGAGATCCAACTCCTCTGACTTCAAGAAGCGGCCCGTTTCGGGATCAGTGAATGTTTCACCGTGTACCATACCCTGAGTCACCAATCGCTTGATTGGTTCATTCATGAACTCCTTTCCGTCCCACAACCCCACGTCTCCGAGGAACTTGGAGATGAAGCGAGAGTACATCAAGTGCAAGATGGCGTGCTCCACACCTCCCAAATACAAGTCGACCGGCATGTGCTTAGATGCCTTCGCATAGTCAAAGATTTCGTTTTGGTTCTGTGGATCTGTGTAGCGGAAGAAGTACCACGAAGAGTCAATGAAAGTGTCCATTGTGTCGGTTTCTCTCTTTGCGTCGCTGCCGCAAGAGGGACACGTGGTGTTGACAAAAGACTCGATTGTGTTCAATGGATTTCCCTTGCCAAAGCACTGGCCGTCTACCGTAGGAAGTAATACTGGCAAATCTTTGTCTGGAACCGCTACAGGTCCACACGAATCGCAGTGTATGATAGGAATAGGTGCGCCCCAGTATCTTTGTCTGCTGATCAACCAGTCTCTGATCTTGAACTGGGTGGACTTTCCGCCGCAGTCGTGCGTCTCTAAAGTGGCAATGACCTTTTCCGCTGCATCCTCACAAGTTAAGCCGGAAAACACGCCCAACGACTCTGCTCCGTTGGAAAGAACCCGCAGATCATAAAGTCTGCCCTGTTTGGCAGTGAAAAGCGCCGTCAGCTGAGCTGCTTCTGCCTCATCCACAGGACCCACAGTCTGGCGAGCAGGAATATCAGGACAGTGGAAGCTCCAAAAGGCCGCATCTCTTTCGTCGTGCGCAGGACAGCCCATGACGGCGCCGTGACCGTAGGTGCCAATAACATACGGAGCGGCAAAAACCGGAACGTCGAAAACCTCCAGTTTGGCTCCGTCCACAGAAATGGGGATGGAAAGACGCAATGCGTCGAGGCGGAAGCCGTCCTTGGACGCCGGATCGTCGTTATTGGCAGCGTCCGCGACGAACGCGGCCAACTGGGGGTCTGTCTGGGCCATTCTGGCCACAAGTGGGTGGTTGAGCGCAAGCGCAACAAACTGAACGCTGAAAAGGGTGTCTGGCCGAGACGTGAACACAGAAACGGCGTCACCGGCGCTGGAGCGAAACGTGATTTCCGCGCCGTGGCTCTTGCCGATCCAGTTCTTCTGCATCGCCTTGACCTTGTCCGGCCAGTGGTCGAGGTGGTGCAAGTCATCCTGCAACTGCTCCGCGTACTTGGTGATGCCGATGAACCACTGCTCCAACGTTCTCTTCTCCACACGCGCGCCCGACCGCCACGAGCGGCCGTCGGCGTCCACCTGCTCATTGGCCAAAACCGTCTGGTCCACTGGGTCCCAGTTGATCTCCGCACCCGTGCGGTACGCGAGGCCGCGCTCGAAAAGCAACGTAAAGATCTTCTGCGTCCACTTGAAGTAGTCGGGCGCCGAGGTGTTGACCTCGCGCTCCCAGTCAAAGTCCGCCAACATCGCATGCATCTGCTCCTTCATCTTGGCCACGTTCAGCTCGGTCCACACCGCCGGGTTGACGCCGCGCTCCACCGCCGCGTTTTCGGCAGGAAGCCCAAACGCATCCCACCCCATGGGATGGATCACATTGTAGCCCTGGAGCCGTTTGTACCGCGCAAGCGCATCGCTGATGGTATACACTCGCTGATGGCCCAAATGAAGGATTCCCGAGGGATAGGGGAACATGGAAAGGCAGTAGAATGGCTGGGCGTCGGGGCCGACGGCGAATTTCGCCGGATTGAGCGAGCCGTCGGGCGAGACGCTCTTCCATTTGTCAATCCACTTCCGGTCTAGCTGGTTGAGGTGGATTGGCGCAGCCGAGGGGTGGCGCGCCGCAGGAAACGAGTGGAGGCCGCGAAAGCCGCAAGCAGATGTTGCGCCGTGCGGAATGCTTCGCAGCAGCAGCGCCCGTGGGGGGAACCGGCAGAGCATGGTGTTGTGGAGAAGTTTTTGGTGGGGCTATTCCTGCACCAAGTGCACCACCTCCAGCTGGAGTGCAGGTCGGGCGAGAGCCATAGTGATGGAGTCATAGTGGCAGTGTCAGGCGGTTGGCTGCACCCGCTTCCGCTTATCCGCCAACAGCTTCAACGACAGAAAGAGAAGATCGCAAAGTCCGCGGAAACCGCGAGCGTCAAGACTGTTGAGAAGCGAAACTCGGATCTCGTCGTAGCCCATGGCTAGCCACGTGACCTCGGGGTCCTGGTGGAGCAGTTTCACCATGTCCTCTGCTAGCGGCCCCGGGTGCCGCGTGGTGATATCAGGCTGCTGGTCCTCGAGCTGCCACATGAGCTCGGCACACATATACGCCAAGCTGGGGTTGTGGGCAAGACCACCCACGCTTCGGAGCCGGAGAAGAGTAGAGTAGCTGAAGTAGCTGTGGGCCGCCACCTGGTCGACGTAGCGGCGGTCGAGAAGCATGCCCCAGTTCAACGTTCCCGGCTCGGTCTTGAGCGCGGCGTCCTTCCAGAGAAAGTTGATGGCGTCCACCACGTACGAGTTGCGCAACTGTAGCACTGGGTGCGGGCCGGACGACAAGTCCACCGTCTTCAAGAACGCAAGGTACCCGAGCATTTCCGACATCACAAACGGGTTGGTGGACACCATGAGCTGGTACACCAATACTGGCGGAGGGACCAATGCGCTGCAGTCTTGCCACAGCGAAGCGGACACAGTTTTGAGCGCACGGAAAACGTCGAGAAACGCAAACTGCGCCGCGAGCTCGAGCCGGGCCCACTTTTCCTGGGCAACAGAAAAAACACGCGGGAGAATCTCGGCCATTGTGGCCGGGAACTCCGCGTACTCCAGTGCGGAGTGGAGATTTTCCGCCAAGCGAACACACCGGGCGAACATGCGGAAGAAGCGCACAGCCAACGCGCTGGACTCACCCGGTATCGAGAAAGCCGCCATAAGATTGCCCAAAACGACATCGAAGCACCGGGACACGGCAGTGCGGTCCGTGATGTGCTCGAGAAGACTGATTTGTTTCTTCACCAAGTGGACCAACTCCTGGGGCGATTTTCCCTTGCCTCTGGTGCACACAAACTCCACAAGAGGCAACTGCAAGCTGTGCAACCCACCGTAGAGACCGAATCGGAGAAGCTGGGAAAACGCCAACGCGGATTGCTGCGGCTCCAGAACCAACACGTGGTACTTGATGGCGTACAGGAGTTTCTTCACGTTGGTGTTTGCTGGCTCCAGCAGCAACAGCAGAAGCGCCAAGAACATGGCGCGAAAGTGCTCGTTGGGAAGCAGCGCCACGCTCAACACACTGCTGACGTTTGTGATGGAGATTTCCTCAAAATGCGACACCAACGCGGACACGGAGTCTATGGTCGCAATCGGCACCGTGTTCTGCGATTCAAGGGCGTCAAACACAAGAGTATCAGCGGAAATGCGCTTTCGCTTGGCTGACTGACTCCGGAAGTGGGAAAACACCCTCTGGAGGTGCTCTTCCACCTGTTTCACCTGATTTGAGATGAGGTCGTCTGGATGCCACAGAATGGCCGCAAGCAAGCGCCGGATTTCCTCGTTGGGATACGCAATCATTTCAAACGTGTGGTTGAGCTTTGGAGGAGGTCCCTTGGCAAACACCGCGCTGTAGTCGAGGTCACGGTTGTTCATGCGGAAAAACGCCAAAAGCGTATGGAGCGACGCGTCAAACGGGAACCTCTCGGCCAAATCTGCCACGTACTTGACATGCCAGTAGCGGATGGGGCTGCGCTGGCCCAGAACAAACGCCTCGGTGCCGTGGGCCGAGAGAATAATGAGAACCACCACGTATGGTCTCAGGAACTCGTACAGCAAGAGCGGGAGCATAAGCGGGAGGCAGCGGCGCAAGTAACGAAAGATGCAGCGGCCAAAAAGCGGCAAGGCGCATATGAGCCATTCAAGGAGCGCCTGCTGGCACCCAATGGCCAATCTTTTCAGTTTGTGCTGTTTTCCGTTTTTGTAGTAGACTTCAGGCGTTCCGAGGGCACTCAACACGCGATTGAGCAAAGAAGGGTCAAGAAGGAACGTCGGTTTCGGCACAAGACACCGGCGAGCGATTCCGAGCCGCTGTGTGGTGGTAAGGGTGGAGTCGAACATGAGGTCTATGATGGCAGAGAAATCGTCGCGTGAAAGGCCCTGTGAAGCTGCGATTTCGGCGATTTCGGCAATGGCGCGAGTGCCATCGGAGCCTCCCCCAGATATCCGATCTAGAAGCGCTTTGGTTGTGTCTGGCGGCGTACTGGTCATGATGGAGACGGAAATCGGTCTAGTAAACAAATATGAGATGTATGGGTGTAGAGATGAAGTAGGATGCGTACACCTGCAGAATAACCGTGATAAGGGTTGTGGAGCGAAGAGGATACATGAGCATTATTTTTTTTTCTTTGATTGGATAGCTAGGAAATCTTGAGAGAAGCGGCTGGTTCCCTCGTATTTCCGCCTTTTCTGTTTCTCCGTTCAGAGAAAGCCGTTTTATCTCTATTTGATTGGTGGGACTACTCCAGGTGGATGCAGGCCAAACGCGACCCCACTGCATATTCCCGTTATGTCACTACTTCTACTCTTATCTCTACATGTCAATTCCCGTGGTTGTGGTTGGCGCCGGAGTCGTTGGACTCACAACTGCGCTTGAACTCAAAAAAAGCAATGTCACATACGACATTACGGTGGTGGGTACGTTTTTGCCCGGCGATATTCTGATCTTCTACACTTCTCCATTCGCAGGGGCCAACTGGCACTCGTTTGCCTCGCATGACGACAAATATTTACAGGAATTGGATACTGTAGGATATCATAAATTGATGCAGTTGGCAGAAAATCCCAAGTCCGGGATCTGGAAAAAACCCAATGCTCTGTTTTTCACCCCAGAGGCACTCAGAGAAGTCAATGGTGATGTATCCAAGTTGAGCAGCTGGTACGACAAGTTGGCCAATTCTCGTGTTTTGCCCCAGTCAGAATTGCTTCCAGGAACTGTGTATGGCACGGAATTTGATGGGATCGTGCTCTCTGTTCCGGTGTATTTATCGTTTTTAACTCAGCAATGCTTGGAGCTCGGCATCCACATTCGCCGTGTTCCGCAAATTACCCACATTGACAATGCGAGAAAGTTGCATTCCACCGCATCCTCGGCCAAATTAGTCATCAATTGTGCTGGACTCGGTGCGTCCAAGATTGGTGGAATAACAGACAAAAAACGCAACTTCCCAGTCCGGGGGCAGGTTATGGTGGTCAGAAACACGGTGGACCGAGTGATCATGGTGGACGGGTTCAAGGAAGAGAATGAGATGTTGTATATTTTCCCTCGCAAGGAGGGTGGGGCCATCATTGGTGGAAGCTTTTATGCGGATAACGAAGATGGCACCGAAGATTTGGGGTTGACCCAGCGGATCATCAAGAGAGCACTTCAGTATGCACCCGAATTGGTGGATCCGACCTTCAGAAATAACCCCGACTTCCTCGATATTGTCAAGGTCAACGTGGGACTTCGCCCATTCCGGGAAGGAGGAATTCGGATCGAGATCGACCCGTCGAGAAAGTGGCTAATCCATAACTACGGAGCAGGCGGTGGTGGATACCAAGGAAGTTATGGTTTTGCGGAGAAAGTGGTGCAACTCGCGGGTGAACTGCTATCTACAGCGAAACTCTAATTGTTATACATTATACCAATGGCTAATAAACACTTTGTATAAATACCAGATCCAAGAAAGTAATCTATTTGCAAAGAGCCAGCACCAAAAACCCAAAGACGGACTTGGCGTATTTCTTCTGATGGCTCTTATCCGTTTTGGAGCTGATGAACTTCAGAGATTTTGATTGTTGCGCCGCGGTAGGTGTTGGTTTGTCCAGATACTTGTGGGTTTCTACTTTTATCTCGCCATATCCGTATTGTGGGTCAAAAGGACCAGGGTTCTTTGGATTTTCAGGGATTTGCATTGCGGAGGGAAGTGGTTGCTGGTAGCAATCACCATAGCACCAACTTGCACCCTGTACCTCATACAGGTTATCGCCTGCAGACAAACAGAAGCGTGGGACTATGAGGTAGATACGAATCCGAATGTGGCAGAGAAATTCAGAGTGAAAAAGGGCAATGGGCCAAAAAATTCAGTAATTGGGAGAAATGAGACTACATGTTTATGGGTGGAAACTGGGGAGACTCATCGATGTGCGATGTTCTTTCAGTGCTGATTGCTTGCACAACCGAGGTACTGTAGATAACGAAAGGCGGGTTTACATGAGACGTATTACTGGGGTCAATTAGGTGAGGGCTCAAGGTATGAGATTTCTCTGGTTGGTTGGTCTTTATCGATATCCAATAATCTTATTTTATGCTATTAATTACTAAGCGAGGAGGACACATGGCGGGGCGCAGAATAAATACAGTAAGCAATAGACAGCAGAAGAGATCGGACTAGAGAGACAATCCCTTGCGTGGTATCGTCGCGAGTGAAATGATGAGCACTTGGACGATTGGAGATCTTTCCGACGAGAGTATGTCAACTTTATGGTAGCACCAACTAGATGGATGCTAAGATAGGTACCAAGGTAGGTACCAAGATAGATACCAAGATAGATACCAAGATAGGTACCAAGATAGGTACCAAGGTAGATACCAAGATAGGTACCAAGGTAGATACCAAGATAGGTACCAAGATAGGTACCAAGGTAGATATCAAGGTAGATACCAAGGTAGGTACCAAGGTAGGTACCAAGGTAGACACCAAGGTAGACACCATCCGAACAGATGACAACTGAATGGATACCAACTAGATGAGAACAACTGGATGGCACCAACTAGACATATCCCAACTTGACAGATCCCAGCTTGATAGATACCATCTAGACAAAACATACCATCTAGACAGTAGATACCATCTAGACACACCTGACCAAACCCGCACCTAACCTCCATCTAGATGCCGCCCGCTTCTCTGAACCAGCGCACACCGCGGTCAAAACTCACCACACAGAGTCCCTCGTTCGCATCTCCTCCAGCTCCTCCCCTCACACCCTTCCGGATAAAAGACACCCCGCTACATACGCTGACGTCTGCATCCTCGTCCTGAGTCACATCATCCAAGTCGGTGGCACTGATTTGCAACGTGGCCTCGCGCTCACGCAGTTCCATGTTCCACACCCGCACACACTTGTCAAAACCACAACTGGCCAACAAACTGCCGTCCTCGTTGAAGCTGAGCCCCATGACCCAGCCATCGTGGGCAAAGCCGCCCACAGTGGTCTTTGCCGAGTGGCTCTGTGTCGTGAGCGAGCCCACGTTTTCGCCGTATTTGACGTCGTAGAGCGTGATTGAGCCTGCTTGCTGGTTGTCGCGGGCCACGGCGAGAATGGTGCCTCCAGGGGAAAAAGCAAGCACCCGCGGAACCGACGTGTAGCCCTTGCCCTGCTGCGCCTGGAGATCGGTGGAGTGGAACGTGAAAACCTGCTTTTGGCACCCCAAATCGTACACCACCACATCGCCGGAAGTGTAGCCCACTGCACACAAGGCGTCGGACAGCGACACCGCAAGCGCATTGGGAAACGACGTGGCGGTGCTGGACGACTGGAGCAGCCCTGTCTGCGCGCCCAATTCCACCGAAACGGCGCCGTCCACCTCCGCCACCTTGAGCGGGTAGACCGCGGCACTGCCGTCGGCCCGCGTGGCCACAAACAAGTCCTGCGCTGACTGCGGGTCCTTGTAGAAGCCCGGACACCAGCAGTTGTTGGAAAACGCGGTGCCGGTGCTGATCTCGCCGAACGTGGCCAAATCGTCGTTGGTGTAGGAGTAGAAACGCACGGCACCGTCAAAACACGCAAACGCCGCCACCGCCACACGCGTGGTCAGCCCGGTGGGCACAGTCTCGAAAATGGCAACATGGTGCACGCCAATGGCGTGGATCGGCTTGTACACCACAAACTCCAGCGGCTGGTGAACCTCGTCTTTCTTGTTGTCCCAAAACGCGGCGTCGCCGTCGCTGGAAACGGTGATGGTGTATCTGTTGGTCATGGCAACCGCCAGAATGTCCAGCCGGTGCGCCTGGGCTGCAGAAACCGTGGTGATGTACTGTTTGCCCATGGTGGAGAAAGAAGTAGTAGTGGTGAGAGAGAGGTGTGCACGTGACGGAGGTGGTGGACATCACCACTTTTGGCAGGGCACGGCCACTATGGCCGATCAATCTTTTGACTCGGAGAGGTTGCGTTTGTGGAATTTGCTTTGCTCTTTGCGGTGGGTGTGGAGATTTTTGCGTACTTTCTTCCCGGTCTGTCTCTTCTCTACGTTTTGTCAGTACCATTGCGGTTGTGCTGGATTTCGACGGTGGCGCCGGTCGGGAGTAGACACTTCAATTTCTTTTCAAACGAGTCCCTTAAAACCTGAGATTAAGCCCCCATTTTAAAATACAGAATTTGCTGTTTCCAGAAAAAGTGGTGACATCTACACTCAACACAAGTGCTCACTGCGCGGGATCTCACTTCTCTACCACAAACACAAATGTTCCGGAAATTGTTCACTCCAGAAGAAAAAAAAGAGGAGAGCTCTTCCTCCGGCTCTGAGGCGTCAGAGATCGTCACGAAGGCCGATATCCCGGAAATTCCTCGCAAAAGGCATTTCTTTCGTAAACCTCTTCTGTGGAACGACCCGAAACCTAATCTCTCTACTGACACAAAACCACCAAACCCTTATGGAAACAGACTGTACTTGCCTCGCTCCAAATCATTTTCTTTTCGTCAGTCTGGCCACAAAGACCAATTTCTCTGTCTTCCACGGAGCAAATCGGTTCATTTTGCCGAAAATATTCTGACAGTGAGGTTTGTAGACCCTATACCCAAGAAGGGACAAAAGCCTCAACGAGTAGACTGGAAAAATGTGGAAGTACCCAACGACAGTCTCGAAAGCTCAAATGCAGACAGCGAAGATATTAGTAGCGATACATTGCAAAGAGTTCAGGCCACTCTAGGTCACATATTTTGCCCGGACAGCCCTCTCAACGATGCAAAAGCTGCAAATTGCCCCGCAGCCGACGAAGATGGCTCCACGAAAACAGAGAATGAAGATAATGAGACAGATGATTCAAAAAGCCTGGATTCAGAAGAAGATTCGGAGATCCCGGACTCTGCCGAGAAGAGAAACACCATTGCCGACATTGAATTGCTCTATCCAATTTACCAGCAAACGTGTGAATTGGTACAACTTGATTGTATTAGTATTTCCAAGTGCAATTTAAACCAGATCAAGGCTGATATTAGGGCCTCTTTAGATGATGCAGTTGCTAATATCACGTCTACGGTCAAGATCATGAAAGGATTACAAGCTCAGGTGAGGAATTACAAGAGCGAAGTATCAGCAGTTAATGAAGAAAACAGCGAGCTTCACAACTTACTAAAAGAAAAAGACAGAGAAGCTCTGCAGTTGAAAGAGCAGCTCTGTACTATGAGAAATAGACTCACGTCACAAAATGAGGGAACCGACCGGCTAGCTCGAGAAAAGGCACTCAAGGCAGAAAATTCTGAACTTCTCCAAAGGGAAGAATCGGCAAAATTTGAGCTTGATCAAATGAAGCGAAAGTTAGATGAAATAGTCGAAGAAAAGAATAGAGCCGCTCAAAAGCTTCAACTCCAATTACAAGAAAGTGGTCATAGAGAATTGTCTTTGCAGAAAAAAGATACTGAAATGACTCAGAAGCTCGAGAGAGAAAGGCACGAGAATAAGAGTTTGCGCAATGAGCTCGAAATTGCAAAGATGAAATCTAATGATCAATCCTCGGTGGAGAATAAATCTCTTAAGATGCAGATTGCGGCTCAAACCAGTACTATCACTAACATGGAGTCCAAATTAAAAGAGGAAAACGCCAAGATAGATGGGCTTAAGCAGAAGTATAAGCAGCTGCTTCTTTCCGAAAAGGCAAAAATATCTGAGCTTGAAAAGGTGCAATTTTCCAACCGCATCGCAGTCGACGCTTTTCGGAAGTTCATCAAGTCTAGTTTTGAAGCGTTGGCACCCATATTCCAGCCCCAATCAACCCAGGAATATACTCAAGCATACTACGGATTTTCTCAAACTACTATATTTGACGAAAGCCACCAGAGCGCTATTGCCCTTATTTGCGCATTTCTCTTGACCACAATCAGAAATCTTCTTGCCCAACATCTCCGCAACGAAAAAGCATTAGAGAGCGAGGTGGAAAACCGTCTTAAGTACCAGCAAGAGGTTCTTTCTACATTTACAAAAATGACCCACCGCATTCTCCAGAGTCAAACCGGCCGAGTATCTCTGGCGCCACCCAAAGAGCACAAGAAAAGCTGGAATTAATATCCGCATGGTGTGTTTGTGCGACACCTAATTCTTTTGCTTGTGCAACCATAGAAGTCAACCACATATATAACCACGTACATCAAGAAACTTGACGGAAGAGAGAAGAAAAATAAAACAAGAAAATGAATAAGCAGGGTTTTGCCAATTTCAAAATTGTCTGGATGCAATGGTGGCACCAGCAAGGTATTCGCATGGTAGGCGGGCCTAGAGAAGCACCCACAGATAGAATCCGCAAGAGAGACAAGTTTATGGGGTTTTTCCGCAAAACTAAACCAAAGGAAAACTCAATCGAAGATACAGAAGCGGTGCAGCCCCAGCTTCCTGGAAATTTCGTTCCCACATCACCTAATCCGATCTTGTTGGAGAAACCACATGCGCACCCAGACGGAGAAAACCACAATATGATCAACCGAATCCGGCTGGTGTTGAAGAAAGTGGAGGAAACAGAAGCACAGTCGGCAGCAGAGGCTAATCTGGCGCTCCCTGATTCCCCATCCCGATCCTCCAGTTTTCCCGGAGAAGTAGGACCAGGAAACACCACTACTGCAGTTTCTGTGGTTAGTGCGGGCACCACATAGTGAGTCCAAACGACACCAGGAGAGAATAGAATATTTCCCATATAGCAAAGTCCAAAAGATAAAATTTTTGTTCGGCCTCTCTATTCACTACTTTTTTTCTCCTCCTTATATTCCCTTGTGGAAACCTCTGTATGAGCCACCATTCCACCACAGCGTGGGTGCAAAGGTTTGTCTGCACTACCGTAGCTCATAATCCACGCAGACTTTGTACTTGTACAATCCACCAGATCCACCATCAACAAACCGGAGGAATCCAGCACAATGACATTCGACTTCCTCAGTCATGTTCAGGGTCTTTCTGTGTTTGAAAATTATCTCAAGGCCGATACGGTGATTGCGGCGGTCAAGCAAAACACCACGGTGTTTACTGCTATGAACAATATCATCAAAGCTACGCCAATCTCTTCCACGACCAAGGCATATAAGATTCTCAAGCTTGCAGGCAGCGCTGTTGACGTCAGAAGCCTCACTTTTTGCCCATCTGAGCGGTACCTCGCGGTGGTGGGAGAAAGAAACATTGTGGTGGTAGACACTAGCGAAGTCAAGTTTTCCGACCGCTCCAGCGCCATCGTGGAGCCGTTTTCGTTCGAAATCGGCGCTTTCAAAAACGAAATCAAGTGTGTTTTGTGGCATCCGGCGTCCGCAACAAAATCGGAGATTGTTGTGTTAACCAGCGCCCAGCTTTTTGTGTACGATATTCTGTGCTCGTTTTCCACACCTGTGTTAACGCTCCAACTCTCAAACTATCGCGAATTGGCGGGCAAGGAAGTCTGCTCGATTGCATTTGGCTCGAGCCACAACTTTGCGGGTTCCATCACCTTATACTTGAGCACTACGTGCGGCCATATTTATGCCATCTATCCGTTCTTGCACGACGGCGGCCACTTCATGGCCTCGATCAGCCAGCTCTCACAGTTGCACCAGGAAACAGATGAGGCACTTAGGAGCTTGCTCAGTGCATTTCCGCCCATGGCAACCAACTCAGACGACTGTGTTGCGGCATTGTCGAAACAACTTTCGTTTGTGGAGAGTTTACAGAACAGCTTGGCTGTGGCCATGACGAAGGAGCTAGCCGAGGCAGGAGAAGTCGTTTTGGTGTATTCTGGCGCTGAATTTGGCTACCAATTACAATCTGTGGCTAATGTGGGCCCCACCTCCAGTCTCGTGCAAATTTCATCTAACGATGCGTTTTCGCTCTTGGCAGCGGCGTCTCACGCGGCAGGGAAGTCCACAGTGTCATATCTTGGCCAATTCCAGCCGCTAATCATGGGATGGGACCACCAAGAGCCAAAGCTAGTAAGGCCAGAAAAACCAATCGCTGCTCCGCCTAAACCTAAACCGGGGCGCTACACCAAGCCTGCGAGAGGCTTCGGTTACGTCATTGAGTCTGAGTCAGAGGAAGAGGACACCGGCCTATTTGAGGAGGAAATGCTGCTGTACAATGCCAGTCTTGAAATCTTCAATCTCAGAAAACAGTTATTCGAGCACAGTGGCAAGTCGTTTGGCAATTTGACCAAGATTGCGGCAGACAAATTTAGTGGCAACAACCTCATTGTGCAAGCCACAAAGTACCAAAAGCTTTTGCTTGCGTCCGGCGAAACGCTTTACTATGCGGATCTCAAGCAAGCCACTAACTCATTGCTTCTGTCAACTACAGCCACATTTGCCCCCACATACAAGAAATTCCCTATCTCGCTGAACACAACCACGGTGGCCTACTGTGAAGATAGTGTCAACCACAGCGGTGCATATGCCATCACATGCTCACCCGAAAGAAGAGTGAAGGTGACGAATATCGTTGATAATGACGTGAAACCTAAGCCCACCACGACCACTCCCGTTGCATTTTCAGCCCCTACTGTGCCGCATAGCATTCCCGCAGAAGAGTTGCTTGTCGGGTTGAACAAGAACATTGCAGTGGACCGGATTGAGAACTTTAACCCCGAGTCTGCCGAGTCATTGAAAGACGTTCACGCCGCCACAAAATACGTGGCCAGCCAAATCAGCTCTTTGACTAAGTTCGTGGTCTCGCTTCAGATGAAGCTCAAGTTCCAGATGGATGACCTCAATGCCCAGGTGCTAGATTTCGAGCGAGAATCGCGGAGAGGGTCCAAGGCGGGAGTGGATGAGCGCACAAAAGAGAAACTTGCGCGGTTGGCAGAGCGCCAAGAAGAATTGACGCAGAAACAAAAGCGGGTTTACCAGAGTGTACAGCAACGGTTTGAGGAGTTGAGGCTCAAAGTGGACCTTCCGGTCTCTGACGCAGAACTCGAGTGGTTTAAGGAGCTCAACGTGATCAATAAGACATTGAACTATGGAGATGGCGAGGAGAAAAGTGTGTCGGCGCAGGTGGACGAAATGACAGAGCAGATTGCGCTGTTATCTACAGACGACCAGAGCAGCACGGTGCTGAAGATGCTTGAGATGGGCCCTGAGCTTTCACGCGTGCATCACTTTTTGATGAGCGAGGCGGCTGTTATTTCCAGAACGAAGGCGAAAGCGCAGGAGATGGCTGCGGCGGCGAAAGCAACATAGTACAGTATAGAATGGACGATGCATGGGTGAGGTATAGGTTAATGAGTGTATGGGTGAGCGTATGGGTGAGCGTATGGGTGAGCGTATGGGTGAGCGTATGGGTGAGCGTATGGGTGAGCGTATGGGTGAGCGTATAAGTATGAGGAATTAGAGTGTGAGTGAGCGTATGGTATGAGTATGAGTATGGGGAATGAGTGTATGTGTATGAGTATGTAGTGTGAGTATGTAGTATGAGTATGTGGCGTGAGTGATCAGATATGAAGTGCGGCAAGAGGTTTACAAACGCAAGCGAGCACGCCAAGTTTGCAGAGGACACAAAACATCTGATTCCCAATTAGGCAGACTAAGTAGCGTCTCACATCCAGAGATACCACAGTCGGCCAAATGCGAGTCAAGATCCTGTTTGGTGGAATCAAGGTGGGCAGAATGCGGATACGATTCCGGGCACGAAAACTAGGACGATTCCGGTGGAGGTGGCGGTGGGGCCGGAGCAGGCGGCGCTGGAGCTGCAGGAGGAGCAGGTGCCGGTGGTAATACAGCAGGAGGAGGAGGAGGAGGAGCGGGAGCTGCAGGAGGAGCAGGTGCCGGTGGTAATACAGCAGGAGGAGGAGGAGGAGGAGGAGGAGGAGCGGGCTCCAGACCCAGCGAAGCCGTGGGTGGAGCAGGAACCGCGGGTGGAGTGGGAATCGCAGGAGGGGGTGGGGCCAACGATGGAGGGGGAGCCAACGATGGAGGCGGGGCCGAGGGTAGACCCGGAGGACCAGATGGGTGAGAGGCAACGCGGACAGAAACAGACGGAGACCACAGATCGGTCTTTTGCCGTTTCCAGGGCGGAAGCACGTCTGGCGTAGGCAGACGCGGCGTATAGGAGCTTGAAAGCTCTCTCTCTCTGCCTCCCGTCTCTCTCTCCCTGCCATCTCTTCCCTCTCTCTCCCTGCCGTCTCTCCCATCTCTCTCTCTCCCGTCTCTTCCCTCTCTCTCTCTCCCGTCTCTTCCCTCTCTCTCTCTCCCCTCGCGTCCCCGGGGACAGTCGCGCGAGTAGTGCCCCACGCCGCCGCAGACACGGCACACGATCTGGGTCACGTCGCGCGCCGGCCAGCGGCCTCCCTCCGGCGCCACGTACGGCTTGGTTTCGCGCAACGTGCCGTTCAACACCGCCAACTCGCGGAGCTGGTCGCGCTTCAAGTCGTTCTGCCCCACCGGCAGCAGAATGGCCTTCTCGATCACCTCGTTGGTCAAGCGCACCGCGGCCGCGATCCGGGCCGCCAGGTCCGCCGTGATCACCACGTGCAACGGCTCGTGCGGGTTTTGCGCCAGCGCGTCGCTCAGCTTGCCGTCCTTCACCGAGCCTTTGCCGCGGATGGCTAGCTTGGCGCCACTTTCGTCCTGCAACTGCCGCAACGTGTTACCGCGCGGCCCGAGAAGCAACCCGACAAAGTTGATGTCGGGGTAGTCGTGCGTGGGGATGAAGAGCTTTTCCGAGGTCTTGGCCGGCTTCTTGTAGCCCGCGGGCGGGTCGTACAGCCGCACCGCGCCCACCGCGGTCTCCACAAGCGTGTGGCGCTCCTTCTCGAGCGCCGCCAAGAGCCGCGTGTGCCGAGTGTTGGTCCGGTTGCCCATATGGTCATACTGGGGCGGCGGCGACGGATCGCGGCGGAAGTTTTTCACCGACGACGAGGGAAGCACCGCCTCGAGCGTGGTGCCGCGCCGGTTGCCACGCCGGAGCACGTCCAGAATCTCCTCGATCCGGAAAACTTGCTGGTAGGCGTCGATCTGTTCCTGGGTCAAATGCCCGGTGATGATGGTGTCGAGCTTGGTTCCGCCGGCAACGAGAAACCGCGCGCGCGAGCCGGCCCACCGAGTAGGGCGTTCGGACATGTTCAGGGAAGTAGCTGACGGGGGGTGGTGGTCAGGTGTGGAGAAGGTGGTAGAAGATGTGGTGGACTAAGTTATGGACGAAGTTGTGGACGAAGTTGTGAACGAAGTTATGGCGGACGAGGAGTGTCTTGTAGAGCCGAGCAGAGCGTTCACGAAGAGTGTGCGAATGGGGCTTGGTGGCGACTATCTCTGGTTTTGTCCGAAATTGGGTTTGGCTGGTGCAGAGGTGGTGAACGTAGAGAGGATGCGATGGAGGAGGCACGGGTGTGCAGCGGAACCACCACTGTCTGTGATGTCTGTGCTTGACTATGATGTCTGTGATTCCGTGATTGACTGTGGTTCCGTGATTGTCTGTGGTTCCATGATTGACTGGGATTGTATGTGATTGACTGGGATTGTCTGTGATTTTCTGCGATTGTGTCTGTCTACTTCTGTCCATGAATGTGTCTGTCTATAATTATGCGAATCTATGCTCAAGCTCTCTGCGCGCTGAGCCTCAGCACCAACTGGAACCCACTGACCGCCTGCTGTTCTAGTCGAATCGTTCTCATTGCATTTCCATGGCTTGAAAAACCGGAGGGAATCACATCCATATCGACGCAAATGATTGTTCCACACCGTGAGTAGATAGCGCTTGGGATCAGACTCCAGATCCCAACGTAGCAGCGAGAATGTGTGTCCAGAATGATGAATTCAGCTATCGCTCTTCATGTACCCTCATCCACCCATAATTCCATTTCTGGTGCAACCCATCAACTTCTCTTAAACCTCCATCTTGAACTCCAACACACTGAGAACTTCCCAGCCGGCTTTCCGGTGCGCAACCGTCTCCACCTCCCATCCTCGGGCCCTCATCGTCTCTGCTACTTTGTCGGGGTTGTTTCTGGCACAAAAAAGAATGTACGCTGCTCCACCCGGAGCCAAAATCGTATCAAGGCCATTAAGAACCTCCCACGTGACAACCATACCATCTTCTCCTCCAAGTAACGCCAAGTCGATCCATGACGGGTCTTCCGACGTACGTGGGAGGTCCGGAACTTCTTCTGCTGGCACGTACGGCGGATTGAACACCAAAATGTCCACAGAGTGGGGACGGAGGGCAGACGTCAAGCTCATCTGGCACACATCGGCCAAAGAGTTGCGGGAACTGCTGTTTTTGCTAATGGTTTCTTTTGCACACACGCATGCCGCAGGATTCACGTCGGTGGCCACGAAAATTCCGTCGGGAAAGATGTGGGCGTGGAGAAATGCAGAGACAATGCCCGAGCCGGTTCCGATCTCGCAAACAAGCGGAAAGCGGCGCTGGCGGTGTTTTTCTAGCCGCTCCTCGAAGCAGTCTAGAAGAAGATACGAATCTTCCGCCGGTTCGTACACCTTTTCGTCTAGAAGGGGAATATCGGGTGTAGGAAGCATCTGGATTCTTGGCTCTATGGTAGAAATCTGTCGGTACTGGGTAGTAATGCGGGGAGACCACTAATATAATAGTGAGACGCCTAGTAGTTATTTGAAGTAGTGTTTGTTGTGGACCGTGTTAACTATGGTTTTCACCTTAGCGATGGAAATGTAGAGGTCAGACTTTAATGCAAATAACCAGTTCCGAAATCGCAAAAAGTGATCCCGAAACTTACTCCCGAAACTTGCTCCCGAAACGACTCGAAATGGGAAATGTAATCTCAAGCAAAAGATCCGCCAGTGTTTCTGTTCTCTTCAACCTTCTGATCCGGGCCGCGAGTGATGATGCTGTGGATATCTGCAGTATGACAGGTAGGATTCAAGTATATCCCTAAGAATCAAGCCATTGGCGGTTTGAACTTCTGTTGAGAGGGTCAATTGGGTTCCAGTCGCCGCCGTGCTATTAATTTTTTTTCTTTTCCTTTCTTCGCCCTTTTCCTCTCCTTCCCACCTTCTCCTCTCCACCTGTCCCTCAGAGGTGTTGGGGTATCAGTGCGCGCATTCTCCATTTCTTCACTTTCTACTCCCCAATGCAAGTCAAGGTCAAAACTTTAACCGGCAGAGACATCCCCGTGGATATCGAGGCGACGGACAAGGTAGTGCGTATCAAGGAGATGATGGAAGAGAAAGAAGGAATTCCGCCGGCGCAGCAGCGGTTGATTTTCAACGGCTCGCAATTGAACGACGACGCCACCGTGGCGGAGCTGGGAATCCAGCCGGGTGCGTCGTTGCACTTGGTGTTGACGTTGAGAGGCGGTTAGTGTGTATGAATAGAAGAAATAACGAGACGATGTAGGGGAGAGGAAGTGGGCAGAAGAGAGGAGAGGAAGTGGGCAGAAGAGAGGAGAGGAAGTGGGCAGAGGCGAGGAAGTGGGCAGAAGAGAGAGGAGAGGGGAGGAGGGGAAAGGGAGAGCAGAAGAAAGAGGAAGAATTCAAAAAGAATCTGCTTTGATAGAGACAGAGAATTTAGGAAGCGGACGGAGTCAAGGGAGGATAGGAGAGTGAGACAGAGGAACTAGACGAATGAAGAGCAGTGAACAAAGTGATCTAGAGATGACTGGAGAAGCAGAGAAACACACTCGCACATTCTCTCACACTCACTCACTCACTCACTCACTCACTCACTCACTCACTCACTCACTCACTCACTCACTCACTCACTCACTCACTCACTCACTCACTCACTCACTCACTCACTCACTCACTCACTCACTCACTCACTCACTCACTCACTCACTCACTCACTCACTCACTCACCTCTCCCCACCTACTCTCCATCCTGTCCTATAATACATCTAATATACACATCTACCCCTGCTTGGCCCACTTCTGTGCATTGGCCAAAAACGCACTGATGTTCGGCTTGATCTCTGGAAACACGTAATCGGTGTATACCTCGTCGACCCCGTCCACGTCCCTACGCTTTCTAACAGGCGTAGGCTTCTTCTTGTCCACATCTGCCAAACTCTGCGCTGTGCCGTGGGCCTCTTCGTATGATCTCCACGCCTCAAGCAACCGAAGCGCATTTTCACCGTCGCCAGCACCCTTGTACTTGTTGTAGGCCTCGTTAAAAACCCGCCGTGTTTCCTTGTGGTGGTGCGCATCAATGGAAAACTGGGTGTCGCCCTCGATCAGCTCGAGCTCGTCCAACTGCTGCGGCGAAAGAATCGACGACTCGAACAACGCGAGCGCAATCCACAGATCCACAGTTTCGTGTGTCTCCACCCTGCTGCGAAGCACGTCGCGGGCCTCAGAATACATAAACTCCTCCTTGAGGAAGTCAACGTACATCGTGACAAGAAGGTCCACGGGAGTGAATCCGATGGAGATCTCCGGCGACATTTCTGGAGCGGTTGACGCCTTATCGCTCATCTTTAACGCCATGGCAAAAAGCGCCACGCAGCGCTCAGTCTCGCCCATGGTCTGCTCAAACTGCACGTACTCCTGCAAAACTGCCAACGCCATCTGCGTGTGGCTATTGTAGTCGCAGAGCAACGCCGTCTCAAGCCACTTCTCGTAGAGTTTGCGCACCCGGTCCCACTCCGCAAGCTGGGTCTCGAGCTGGATATAGTAGCGAAAGATATTTCTCTTGGGTTTCTGGCTAGACTGGCCAATGGCCCGCCCCAACACCTTCCGCGCCGCGCCCAAGCCGCTGTGGCGAAGCTCAAACTGCGCATACTGGATCCAGACCTTGCCCACGGTGAAATGCTGGTGAGGAATGACATCGAGTGCCTTTTTCCACGTCCTTCGGGCGGAGTCCGCATCCCCACGCTCAAACTCAAGCGAGAGCGCCAATTTGATCCAGAGAAACACGTAGCGGCGCCACGCAACCAGCTTGGTGTGCGTTTCTGGCGGCACCAACACCGCCTGCTGGAGAATGTCCACCGGATTCTGCTCCGTTTTGGCCAACTCCCACCACGCATCGTAGTCGCGCGGGTTGGCCTCCACCTCCAGCCGATACTGGAGCCGGCGCTTCAACTGCAACGTAGCCCCGGCCGTGCCCTCGCCGTGGCGCTTTTCAAACTCAGAAAACGCCTGGAACACCGGGACTTTTTGCTGCTTGGAGAGAAGTTCGCGGTCGAGAAGAAGCGTGAAAATCGCCCGCGCCCGCTCATACTCCTCCTGGGCCGCCTCCCACTGGGTCCAGCGCACCACAATGTCGGCAATGGCGGTGTCGCGGCCAAACTCCGGTTGGAGGAGCGTGTCCACGGCCTTCTCGAAGATTCCGCGGATCCGTGCGGTCTGGACCGGGCCGGGAGGCGCCTGCGTGGTCTCAAACACAATCCAGTCCATCCACATAGTGCTGTCGCCCGGGTTCTGCGACACATAGCGAAGATACACCGCGCGGGCGTTTTCCCATTCGTCGTAGCGGCGCTCGAACTCCGCGTACGCCACCCACGCCACCCGCGGGGGCTTCCATGTGACCCAGCGCTCGAAAACCGCCCGCGCGCCGCGGAAGTTGCCCACCGCCTCCTCGGTCTGGACATACATGAACCAAAGTTTGTCTGTTTTGGGAAGAAGCGTCACGGCGCGGTCTAGAAGGTTGCGTGCGTGGTTGACGTTGCGGTGGAGAAGCTCCATCTCCACATAGCGCACCCAGAACGGCACATGCTGCACGTTCACTTCGAGCGCCCGCTCCATGATGGACCGGGCCCGTTGAAAGTCATGATTGTGTTGCACTTCCCACTTGGCGTAGCGGATCCACTGGCCAAAGTTGAGGCGGTTTTTGTTGAGCTGCTGCTCGAACTCGCGCCGTTTGGCGAGCTGGTACGATCGGAGTTCCTCGAGGTCCTGGATGGTTTGCTCGGGCCGCTTGAACGTGGATTGCTTGAGTTGATTGGCATTGGTGAGAATATCTGCCGAGGACACTTGGGTTTGTGCGGTTTTTCCAGAAACGGAAACCGCCTCTGTCGCGAGGTTCGGAGGTAGGCTGATGTTGCTCATGAGACCGAGATGGCGAGCAAAAAGTGGGGGTGGAAAAAGAAGGTGAGATGGTGTGGTGGAGTACTGGGAGTTGGTGCGCGCAAAAAAATGCCTTCAGCCAGATTCGAACTGACGATCTCCTCATTACTAGTGAGGTGCCTTACCAACTTGGCCATAAAGGCTTATTTGAAGGAAACAACACGAGGAGGAACTAGGTGAGCACTATGAAGACTTAAAAAGCTGAAATCTACATGTCTGTTTCCTCATCGGTATATGAAGTCAGACAGAAGTGTTTCTAGAAGAGCGCAGGTCGCTAGTGAGCGGTGTTGTGTTTTCGCATCTGTGCTCGAATGCTCATGCCACTACTTTCGTGGCTTTTGGGCAATTAAACTCACAATTAATTGTTTTAGCTACTACTCGGTTTCCATCCCTCTCCCGCCGCTTCCTAATCTATAATCCATTCCTATTTAAGCCCAGACCTGGAGCTGTTCAAAATAATCCACACGGTGCTTTGCTTCTCCAAGGTAGCACACCACCTCATGTCTCACCTCATCCACCATTACTGGATGCCCACATGTCACAAACGCAGTAGAGCCGTAACTTTCTTCGGCACTGCTCCGAACCAACTTGTGGATATCCGGTCTTCCTTCCACAAACTGAACATGCGACAAGTTCCGCTTCAATGTTCCCACCGGATCTGTATCGGTTGCGTGGTAGTGGGTATAAGTATTGTGCAACAACGCCAGTTTATCGTCTACCCGAGAAACTAGCTGTTGAACCGGCCGAGTGACATAGATCCGTGTTTCTATTCCAGATGGCTTTAGAGCACTGAGCTCATCGTAAAACCACAAGAGCGCGTTATAGTCCCGTACAACCCATACGAGAAGCACTCTGCGGTAAGCATCTTGGGTCCCCAATCTGTTCGCTTTGGCTGCTTCTACCAGCTCGGCATATATCCCCGGAATTCCGTTTCCACCGGCAATAAAGACACTAGTATCGTACCTTGATGCTGGTGTAGCCTCTCCATACGAACCTTCAACCGCAACTCGAATATGGGCAGTTCTACCCGGATTATTTTCGAGAAAACGTCTCAACCGAGTCGTTACGCCGTCTTTCACCTTGATGTAGAACACAATGTGGCCATCCACCACAGTATAGGTGAATGGATGCGATTGCCAGAAACACCCCCACCGGAGAAAATGCACAAAGCAGTGACCTCCACCCTCGGCATCAAACAGACTTGGCTTAGGTACAATGACTTTGAGGGTGAGGTCCTCAAAGAGCTGAACTTTTGCCACCGGAAATCCAAAAGTCAAAAGTCGCTGGAGCCGTATTCCTCTGTCCCACATCCAAAGACACGCAGAGCAGTAGTAGTAACTAAGGAAGTACAAGCTCTTGACGTGCAAGCACGCTCCAATGACAAAAACCAAGGCCAACACAATATGAAGCGCCAAAAATGCCTCGTACCACCTTCTGCGGAGCGCAAGCATTCCTTGGATGCAAAGAAGAACACCCGCAGCTCCTCCAGCAACACCCCACCACACATAGGCTTCGTTTTTGTTTTTCAGCACTACAAGCACAGTGTAGAAAATGCCGTGGAGAAGCACGAGTAACACGACCATCCGTGAGATCCACCTGTGGAACATCACGAAGGTTGAATACTCCCACCGAGTGAACGACTGGAGAATGTTGTTACGGCCAGCAAACAAAATCAAGAACGGAAGAAGGTAACTGGCTAGAATCCCCAGCCGCACCGCATAGTAACGCATCAAAGCTTGCATTTTGACCGGATAAATGGGGTCATTAGCAACTGGCACAATGCCCATAGTCATGAGATGAAGTGTAAGTAGCGAAAATGCTACTAGGATCGCAGTCTCGGCCCGTGTGGGTACAAGCATGGATAATCCACGCGTAATGGTGTACTCGTTGGTTCTCGAGCTACCAAAAGTTGCTGGTAAGGAGATGTGGCGGCGGAAACTCTGAATCCATCCTCCATTGCATTTCTGGGTCATGGCAGGAAAGAGAATCTTAGCCCAGTTCCCCATAGCAGCAACACACAAGATCACGGCCCAGAACCAAACTAGATAGAAGCCATAATCGATGGAGCGGTTATAGTTGCCGAGAAACTGATCGTACGATGCCCGGTAAGTGAGAATATCCAGCTTCAAGAGTCGATATGGGTAATCGACACTGGAAATACTAGTTTCAGTCGCATTTTTGGCAAAAGTGCGGTAGTAAGAAAGTGCCTGCTGTAGTGACTCCTCGGTCCAGCTTGTGTTGAATTTTTCGTTACACAGAGAGAGAAGGTTATTCATCTGCTCGGGATATGCTTCTGAGTAGCAGTAGGCCATCGTGGAAAAGGCATTTTCGTTGGTGCAAACACAATAGTCGTGAAACCACGGTTCCGATTCGTACTCTGAGCCCGTGCAGAAGGAAATCCCAGCCATTTGTGCATTACAACTGTAATAAGCAATCATCAGGTTGGGATAACCGCTAAAGGGGGCCCCCATGAAGGCAGTTTCGGGCGCTAGAAAGTAAAACCCTGCTAACATTGCCACAGTAGTGAGACCTCGATGGAGAAGGGGTTTTTTGGATGAAATCCATAGCATCAGCGATGCAGAAATGAGTGCTAGTAGTAGATATAGCATCTCAAATAGATAATACCATAGGATCTGGATGTGGAGTGGTACTATGGAGTTAAATAGTGTGCGGCGGCTTTGAAGAATTTTTATCTATTCCATCAATGATGAAGGAACGTGCATGATTTGTGCAGGATGCCGCTCTCGGAAACCCCGGCTTAGAATGGCACCCTCGGAACTGGAAGGGGATTGATTATCTAGATAATCTTCTCGGTGGTGTGGTTGTGTGGCCTACAGCGGATGTCGGATCTCCTCTTTTGTCACTTTCAACTCCAACAAGGGCTTTACCGTTACTAAGAGCATCATGTTGAAACTTCAACACCTCATTGCAAATATTTTTAAAAAATGTGGCGTCGCTCGGTCCTTCGGTCCGATTTTGCGAAAGAAATTTCCCAGGTGGAAACTATGGACTTCATGGTCGTTCACTGCTCAACAGGAGCTGTCACTCTGCGGCGCAAACCTTACAAATCGTGTACTGCAGATAGTGTGTGATTCGTCTGGAACTGGGCTCGATTAGAAATAGAGCCACCTCTTACTTAAGAAGACCGTTGCCCACTCTCAATTATTGTAGCCAATCCATCTAATATTCTCATCGACAGAAGAAAGAAAAAATGTCGCTCCAGTCTTCGAATTTGAAAACGGAATTAGTGCCGTTGAGCCAGATCAGAAGACCCATTCCTCCGGTTTTAGATTACCAGAAAATTGACGCAATGGTGTCTACTCTCAAAGGGGCTCCGATGGCGTCTGCAACATGTGCAATTGAGAATATTACCTCGGGGGAACTACCCCCGGTGGATGTCTTTTTAGTCAGGGAACAAGGCAAAAGCTACTATTTTGCCTTTGGCGGATGCCATCGGTTTCAAGCATACGATAGATTGTCCCAAGAGGGAGGCGATCCAATGGTGACATGCCGGATCTTGCCTGCAACAAGGAAGACTCTACGTGTGTACCTCGGATCTTCAGTGGACGAAATGTTCAAGAGTTAGTGATAGATTGTACATAAAGACTGATGATTTTGATGGATGAGATTGGCATCAGACCTTAGATCCAACGGATAAGAGGTGAGTAATAGACTGGTAATAAAAATTAAGAGATTACTGGATTGTTGAGTCGTAACTTTATGCCAGATGTAAGATGCCAGAGATAGCAACACTTGTAGTTGATAACAGATTGGGTGTGGTGGTTTTCTCTACTGTTGATCCGCTACAATTATGCCTGGTTCTGGAAGTTCTAGTTACATTTTCATACTTATGGATCGAGAGGCGTGGTGGAATTCAACGATTCGCCACTATTCCTCGGTTCAGACGGCAAAAGAATACTGGCATGCTTGATCATTCTGCGCTTTTGCCATGATTCTGGAATCAAAGGCAATTTCCCCCGCTTTTCCTCGTACACCAACGCCTTGAACATGATGGAAACAACAACCCAGTACGCAAGGTACGCAATCACACTTCCGTAGGTGGCACTGTTTGTCCAGCCGAAAACGGCAGTGAAAAGCATCCACCACACTCCATCATCCGGCAACTCACCGTTGCAACAGTTAACGTGCCACACACTCTTTGTGATATCGTAAGAGCCGGGGCCGTGGCCTGTTTCGGAAACGTCAAAACCATCGCACTGGTCAATGAATCTCTGGAGTTCAAAGCTCCACACGCCCTTGGAGAAAAGGCCAGCCGCCACCAAGTACAAGAAGCAGGACGAAAGAATCATGAACATCTGCACCGAGAGCGTTCTACCCGAACGGTACATCACCACACCGATGATGGAGCCCAAAGTCACCGCGGCAATCGCTGCATTGACAATAGCCCATACCGAGGTGTTTTCGTTGACACCAATGCCTCCCACAAAGACAATAGCCTCCAATCCTTCGCGCAAGGTGGTGACAAAGGGAAGAATGAACATGGCATTTCTCTCCGACCACGTTTTCGACTTTTCCACGTCCAAGAAGTCGTACTGGTCGATGATGTTGCCCAACTTCTGCTTCCACTTTTGCTGCATGCGGTTGACGCGCAACATCTTCACGCCCATAACAGAAATGATCACACTCGCCATAATCGAGAACACAGCTTCCCAGTAGTGCTCGGTGGTGGCCCACAAATCACTTCCCAACACGTAGAACACGGTAAGAATAAACGCACCCACCACCATACAGACCAAGAAGCCACATAGTCCGCCGATCCAGATCTGCCATTTGAGCAAGCGACCCTCTTTTTGCGCCGTGTGTTCTTTGGGAGCGTGACCGGGTTCAGACTCCGATTCCGATTCGGTTGTCTGATTTGTTTGTAAACTTCTGTTGACAAACGCCAAAAGCACCGATATGATGATGGCCAGTTCCAAAGATTCACGTAGAACAATGAAAAACGTCTGCACTGAGAAGTAGTCTTCGAGCGACGACATTACTGGAGGAGAACTGGTGGTATTGGAGATTTCTCTTTTGAGTGGAGCCGTGTCTTGCATGGATTCAGAGCCAGGCCGGTGCGCGGTGAGTTCCGAGGGTGGTGTGCATATGCGTGCTGTCCTTCTCGCTCGCGGTGCATGAGGGCGCATGGCTGCCTCTTGCAGTTTGCAGTGGGAGAGTAGACCGGAGAATTCGGAGAAACCAGAATTCTCAGAATCGGGCGGTTGAGCTGCACTAATATGGAAACCGGTATTTTCTTTGTGGTTGGATTTGGTTTGGGCTGCGGACTCGATCTAGGACCCTGAGGAGTTTCTTTCTTGACGCGATCTGGTGTGCTGCACATAATTCCCTAATCGCTTAAATTCCGGATGTGAAGGACAAAGCTTCGCCACCTCCCAAAGGACGATTTTGTAGAAAATAGAGAAGATCGGGTGAACATAGTGGAAACAAGCGATGTAGGGGATCGATTTAGCAAATTTGTGGCCAGAAGCGAAACATACTGATTTGTGATGGTTACTGCAGATATAGGTTAAGCTGATAACGCGGATCCAGACATGACATTACGGTCTCAAAAGCGACAGTAGTCTACAACAGATTTTGTACCCAATGAACATTCCCGATTGTACAACGTCTATACGCATATGCCTAGTTTTCTTTTCTCTCTCTCTCTCTCTCTCTCTCTCTCTCTCTCTCTCTCTCTCTCTCTCTCTCTCTCTCTCTCTCTCTCTCTCTCTCTCTCTCTCTCCCCCTAGTAATTTGGCCCCGGCCGCATCCGCTTCGCCTCCGGCTCTTCCGTCCGCAACTTCTTGAACCTCTCCCGGTCAATCTCGTGACTCTCTTCGTACCGCGGAAGCTGGTGCGGTTGCAACGGTAACGGTTCTGTGGTGAAGTAGTCGTGGTCAAGCGCATCCACCGCATTGAACCGCTTTTCCGGGTCCAACGCAAGCATCTTGCTCAAAAGATCCGTGCCCACGTCGCCCAAAAGCGTTCCAAACCGGCTTTCGAGCGTTCTTTTGCACGTGAGCCCGATATTAAGGTCCAGCTTGTTCGGAAGAAGCGCAGCACCCGCCCATGTCTCCCGCAGCGGCGGCCCAACCAAGTCAAAAATAATCTGCGCCTGGTTCGAGTCCAGGTTGCCCACCAAGATCGGCCGGCCTGTGAAAAGCTCCGCAAACACACATCCCACGCCCCACATGTCTACGGCCGTGGTATACTTGCGCTCGCCCAAAAGCAACTCCGGCGGACGGTACCAGCGGGTCACCACTAGCGCAGTGTATGCTCTCTCGCCTCCACCGGGCGGCCCGCCGCGCGTGGGCCGCTTTCCGTGGTAAACTCGTGCCAAGCCGAAATCCGCAATTTTCACGACGCCCTGGGGGTCGATAAGAATGTTGGCAGCCTTGATGTCACGGTGGAGGTAGTTCAGCTGGTGGATGTAGTCGATGCCGACCAAAAGCTGGCGCAAAATGCACTTGCGCACCGGTACCGTCACGCGAGCTTTGGGATTTTCCAAAAGCCCAACTAGATCGAGCACCATGTAGGGCGAGACGGTATAGAAACAGCCCCGTTGGCGTACCATGTCGTCGGCCGACGAGGCCTTGGGCTCCTCGTATATCATGCCCACAATCGGCAAGACATTCCGGTGCAGCAACTTCTTCAAGATGGTGATTTCTCGCAAAGCAGTAATGGGGAAGCCTTCCTTGGCCAGGTGGTTGATGAGCTGTTTTAGCGCCACCGTATTTCCACTGCGGCGGTCGCGTGCTTTTTGCACCACACCAAACGTGCCCTGGCCGATTTTCTTGACCACTTCATACCGCTCGAGTTTGTCCATCAGCGCAAAGTGCAGAAGCGGTTGGAGTTTGCGCGTGGACTGAGGCGGTGTTTCTTTTGTACTAGACATGGCGAATGTGTGGTTTTGGGTGCGGTGCAGAAGGAGAAGAATGGCTAGGGTGGAGAAGTGTTGGGTGAAAGCGCAAGGTGGAGGCTGATTTGATGTGGCGGTGTGCGCACGACCTGTTATCGGGTGAAAAGCCTTGTAGAGGGTGTACGGGGTGCATGGATAGAGCGTGGAGAGAGTGTGTAGTGTAGAGAGTAGAGGGTAGAATGGCTAGTGGAGATAATTGGAGTGAGAGCAAATGGGAGAGTTTAGGGGGTGAATGTAGCTAGTGATAAGTGAGACAGTGGGGCCAGATGGTTTAGAGAAGCCAGAAATGTGGATGAGACTTTACGAGATGTACAGATGAGGTTATTAGGAAAACTTCTGAAGCGAAATGCTGGACAGAACTGGAGGCCTCGAGGTTGGTAATTTAGGCAGAAAGACTGTGTAAAGAAGACTAATACAAGTGTCTACGGAGAACGATAGAAGGGTTCATTGGGAAACTAAAAATAGCTCAATGGTAAACTAACAGAAAGGTTCTGGAAAATAACACAGAAGGGCTCTATTGGAAACTAACAAAAGGGTTCTATCGGAAACTAACACCAGATTATTGAAAACTAACAGCACTATTGAAGAGCAGATTTCTATGGGAATATCCCAAGAAAACCCAATAACAGCCACAGTTGTAGGTCTATTGAACAAGCAGTAACAGAGACAATAAAGCCGCCAAATAGACCACTCAAACAGAAGTGGTAGCAGTAACTTTAAAGCAATCCTAGAGGTACCGAGACAACAGGAAGACATTTACACGGGACTATAACGATCCCTGCTGATTCCACCGTAGGAGCTCCAGGCTCCAACATCAGCCTCTGGCCACGCTAAGTAACCACTACACCGCGCAAAGAGGAAATGCATTAAAGAATAATTTACACCGTGGCCTGTGTCAGGGCCATGTACCGCGAGAGCTTCTTGCGCTCTCTCGACAAAGCGGATGCGGTCTTGACGTTGAAACCCTGCTCCAACATCGCCGAAGTCTCCTCCAACTCCAAGCCTGCCACCTCCGGAAGAAGAAAATAGACAAACAAGAACGAAAGGAGACACAACACGGCAAAGAATGCAAAGGTTCCCGTAGGAGTAATGTTGCGCAACATGGTCAAGAACGTGGACGAGATCACCAACGAGCCACTCCAGTTGGTAGCCGTGGCGTACATGCCACCGACAGAGCGCACATTGACGTCGGAAAACAACTCCACGCCGGTCCACGCGCTGTTACCAATACCAATGGCGTAGCACGCGACAAACAACACCATGCCGATGATCACAACAATGCCCCAGCCGGAAATGCCGGTGGTCAGCACCAAAATCTCGTTTGATTCGCCGAAAGTCACGCCCAAGAAGTGGAACGCAATGGCGCACACCACCAACGCCACGCACATGCCGGGAATGGCACACAACAAGATGCGGCGGCGGCCTACAATGTCGATTATGCACAACGCCACGAGCGTGAACACAAAGTTGGTGCCGGCCACCACAATCGACACCGCGGTGGCGTTTTCAAAGCCAATGGTCTCGAAAATGGTGGTGGAGAAGTACATCAACGAATTGAAACCGGTGAACTGCTGGATGCCCTGCAACCCGCACGCGAGAATCAAGGCACGCAAGTTGGCGGGGTTGGTGTGGCAGAGCTTGATCGAGTTCCAGATCTGCATCAATGGCGACCCGGGCACGGTGGAGTTGGACGCCACCATGTCATGCACCACCGCGTCCGCGTGGGCCTCCAGCATTTGCGTCTCCACGCGCAAGAGCACGCGCTTGGCGGTTTCGGCGTCGCCGCGGATCACGTAGAACCGAGGAGTGTCCGGCAAGAACAAGAACAACCCCAGCTGCAAAACCGCGGGAACCATGCACAAGCCCACAGACACGCGCCAGCCGTGGTCCACGCGGGTCAAGCCCCAGTTGATCAAGTATGCAATGAGCTGGCCGCCGGTGATGAAAATGCAGTTGGTGACAATAAGACGGCCGCGGTACTTGGATGGCGCCAACTCACTCAACATGAGCGGCGCAATGAGCGACGCCGCGCCCACGCCCCAGCCGAGCACAAAGCGGCCCGCGATCATGGTCCACACCGTCTGGGCCGCGAGCTGGATGATGGTGCCCACCACAAAAATTACGTTCGAACCCAAAAGAACCCGCTTCCGGCCGATCAAATTGGCAGCCACGCCGCCGAGAAGCGCGCCGAAGAGCGCGCCCAACGATGTGGCCGACGTGATAAACGACTTGTCGCCCGTGGTCAACACGCGGCCCAGCAAGTCTGTTCCCACCTGGACCAACGCCGCGGAAATGTAGCCGGTGTCGTAACCGAACATGAAGCCGGAAATGGACGACGCCAACGTGAGGATGATGACGAGGCGCGACGGACAGCGGTTTTCCTTCAGCATGAGGGTGGAATTCTCCAGGGTTTCGGTGTTTTTGTTGACCACCGGTGATTTCGCCGAAAGGAGATTATCGCTTGACACGCCAGAGGCGCAAGGCAGACATTCGTGAGACGACATGATACACAGCGATATAGAGTCAGATACGATAGCAAAAGGAATCTGGTTGCGGAGTGGTAAGGAAATTCGGATGTGGAGTATCTGGGGTAGGGAGCAAGAGGGGTATTTATATTGCGGTGCGGGATGGGTGTATGTTTTTTTCGCCGAGTTTGCGCGCGTGGGGGCCAATGAGCAGTGGCCCAAGGCGCGAAAAAGTTGCATTTTTTCGGCGAGTCTGGCAATCCCGCCGGGCTGTGTGCCGTACCAGGCCCATTTGCTTTGCCGGGCGCAACGCGGTTCGGCTGGGTGAAGATCAGATTTGGGGCCGCTCGGTGTTCACATTGCGTGGTGGGAGAATTCACCCGGAAGGGAAGCATGCGCAACACAATGTGGGTAGCAACGCTCAAATGCATACAGCTGTGGCCACATCCACCGATTTCTCTAGGAGATTCTTGGGGCTGGCACGACCGCGTAAGCGACGCAGGTGATGGAGTAGGGTGACTGACGGTTTAGCAAAGGAATTGTTGCGGTTGAGTAGGGTGGGGTGGTGAAAGGGTTTGTAGTGGGGTGTTTTCTGAGGATGGTTGGGGATGTTTGATCTTTTTTTGCCGAACGGTTTCTCGTTTGGTGGAGAAAATAGGGGAACGGGTCAGAGTAGGACGGCTGACTACAGCAGACTCGCACTATTGTTTGTATTGCATCTTGTGCTGATACTATTCCGTCCGTTTCCGAATCGGGAGGGGTTAGTAGCTCGGGGATGTTATCTGCGACTGTACAGGGGAAGGGATCTTCTACTGATTTCTACGCAAACCTGGAGCGCGAAGCAATACAAGAATTATGTGGAACATGATGGAACACGGAAGTACATCGAATGGGGACTTGGTGCAGCAACCTCAAACTGAAACAGGCTGGCTAGAACGGAAGGAGGTAGACTGTCCAATGCCATTCCGCCAACTGTTTCTAAGTGAAGTACTAACTGTCCGAAGTGTGACTAAGTGTACTAACTGCACTACCAACTGTGCTATCTAAGACCTGTACTATCTAAGACCTGTACTATCTAAGACATGTGCTATCTAAGACCTGTACTATCTAATACCTGTACTATCTAAGACCTGTACTATCTACCTGTACTATCTAATACCTGTACTATCTAATACCTCTACTATCTAAGACCTGTACTATAATAACTGTACTACCTACCAATTGTACTACCTACTAACTGTACTACCTACTAACTGTACTACCTACTAACTGTACTACCTACTAACTGTACTACCTACTAACTGTACTATCTGTACTATCTACTAACTACACTACCAACTGCATGACTAAGTGCTACTAACTGCTCGACCAACTGTACTAACTGTGCTACTAACCATGCTATCTACTAACTGTATCTACCGACTGCACTACTACCTACCAACTGTACTGTCCTCCAACTGTACTGTCCACCAACTGTACTATCTACTAACTGTACTACCTACTAACTGTACTACCTACTAACTGTACTATCTGTACTATCTACTAACTGCACTAATTGTAAACTGTACTAACTGTACTAACTGTAAACTGTACTAACTGTTCTAACTTTAAACTGTACTAACTATACTAACTATACTACTAATTGTACTACTAACTTACCAAATGCACTAATAACTGCACTGCTAATTGTATTACATCTGTACTAACTGCACGCTAACTGTACTAACTACTAACTGTGCTACCTACCAACTCTACTACTAAATGTACTAATATCCGTACTGCGAATTGTTAACTAACTGTACTAACTCTACTACCAGCTCTTCTACCTATCTGTACTACCAAATCTTCTACCAACTCGACTACCAACTTTACTGTCTAAAACCTGTACTACCAAATTTTCTACCAACTCTACTACCCAAAACCAGATCTACCAACTGTATTATCGACAACTCTACCACTCTACCACCCCACCACTCTACCACCAACCACTCTATTCTCTATGCAAAGAGCCTACACCATCTCGTTCACAAAGATTATATTGCTAAATATGTAATGAGCCTGTAGCAACGTCTACACGGCAGGCTAGCGCTTTTTAGGAGGGTTGAAAGTGATCTTTCTGTTCTTGATTGGCTGCCACTTGAACTTCTTGACCCACACCGACAACAAGTACAACGAGGACACGATGATGATGGCCTTGGCACCCCATTTCTTTCTCTCGTCGTGCTCTGGCTCCGCGGCCCAGTTCAAGAAGGTGGTGACGTCCTTGGCCATCTGCGAGGTGGTGGCAGGCGTGCCGTCCTCGTACTCCACCAAGTCGTCAAACAACACACGGCCCATGGCAATGGAGCCGCCGGGGAAGTAGGGGTTGTAGTTGGAGCCAGGAGGCAACACCACACCGGCCGGAGGCTCCTCTGGGTAGCCGGTCAACAAGGAGAAGATGTAGTCCGCGCCGCCGTGTCTGGCCTTGACGATCAAAGACAAGTCCGGAGGCAACGCACCCTGGTTGGCGGCTCTGGCCGCCTGCTCGTTGGGGTAAGGGCCTTGGAGCGCGTCCGCCAACTTGCCCGGTCTCTTTCTTGGGTTGCCCTCGTCGTCGGGCTCGTCGTCGTACTCCAACTCCTCGGCAAACGCCTTGGCCTCGGACGCCGTGTGCGACACGCCCACAAGGTTTCTCCACGCAATTCTGTCGAGCGAGTGGCACGCGGCACACACCTCGCGGTACACCTGGTAGCCTCTTCTGATGGAGGCGTGGTCGAACGAGTCAAACATGCCGGAGTGCGGCCAGTTGAATGCTGGGGGGTGCAACCCGTGCTCGGCGGCAGTCATGGCAGACGCCGAAACCAGATCTTGGTATAACACATACGAGGCGGCAATGCCGGACGCGGCCACGGCGCCGGCAACGAGCCGTTGGCTCAGGAGTCTGGAGGCGCTCTTGAACATTGATGCAACGGAAACGGTCCTGGAATAGATGGGGATGCGAGAAGGTCCGGTTCGCTGGAGAGGAAAGAAGCTGGAAGGTGTTTTTTCGCGCTAGCTAACGGGCAAAGCACGCGGTGCCATTGGCTGGGGAAGAATGGGGGCGCGCACGACACCCGTACCTCCGGGCC